>LGRX02001865.1:0-85920 GCA_001247695.2 Cymbomonas tetramitiformis | reverse complement strand
GGCAAGATTTTTCAAAAAAAACCCCTCTATTATAATACAAGCTGCAGATACAAGCTGGTAGTCCTCCCCCCGGCCCCTACTTCATTTCCAAACTCGAGTCCAAGTCGGTAGGGGGGGGGGAGTCGTAGAGGAAGTGGGCGAGATTTTTCAAAAAAAAAGCTCGTCTTATTGTTATAAGTAAAATAGAAATTATAATCCGTCACAGTAGTCTGCTTCGTACTTGCTAGCTATTGCAAGGAAACTCCACGACAACTGCATCAATGTCGGAGTGAATGCGCATCAAAGCCCGGTAGAGGCTATAAATTGGCTTCTGAACTGGTCTGACAAGTTTTGGCGTAACATCGATTTTCCTGCGAATCCTGCGATATCTCGTGCGAATAAACAAGGCAGCGACTACGCCAGGCTCGGACACAGTTTTGATAATCGTGCACGTTTGTCAAAACTGACCACGACCGCAGGCTCGGGCTAGCTTTTGACAATCGTATACGATTGTCAAAGCTGGCGACTACGGCCTCAGGCTCGGACACAGCTTTGACAATCGTATACGATTGTCAAAGCTTGCGACTACGGCAGGCTCGGACTCAGATTTGACAATCGTATACGATTGTCACGCGTGAGTCAGGGGGCCGGACCTAATGCCCAAGCTTCACAATCGTATACGATTGTCACGCGCGAGTCAGGGGGCCGGACCTAGTGCCCAAGCTTCACAATCGTATACGATTGTCACGCGTGAGTCAGGGGACCGGTCAAAGCTTGCGACTACGGCAGGCTCGCGCGGACTCAGCTTTGACAATCGTATACGATTGTCAAAGCTTGCGACTACGGCAGGCTCGGACTCAGCTTTGACAATCGTATACGATTGTCAAAGCTTGCGACTACGGCAGGCTCGGACTCCGAAGCTTTGACAATCGTATACGATTGTCAAAGCCGGCGACGTTTTTTTAAGTCTAATTCTTGAGTCTGTATAGAAAAGCTGGGTTTGACAATCGTATACGATTGTCAAAGCTGGCGACGTTTTTTTATTTTTAATTCTTGTCTGTATAAAAGCTGGGTTTGACAATCGTACACGATTGTCAAAGCTGGCGACGTTTTTTTTTGTGTCTAATTCTTTCAGAGTCTATAGAAAAGCTGGTTTTGACAATCGGATGCGAATTTCAAAGTTGACTAAACTTCACTATATTATGTGTGGAATGTAATATTCATGCATACATTCTTCGAAAAATTTAGCACCGTTTTGCCCCATTCATTTTATTTTTTGGGTTATTCATGCAGATATTCTTCGAAAAACTTTGCACAGTTTTGCCCCAATCATTTTTTTTTTGGGTTATTCATGCATACATTCTTCGAAAATTTAGCACCGTTTTGCCTGATTCATTTTGTTTTTTAGGTTATACCGTTAAACATTCTTCGAAAAATATAGCAACTGTCTTGCCCATTCATTTTAGACATTTTTTTAGGTTATTCATGGCTGCCATTCTTCGAAAATTTAGCAACTGGTTTGCCCCCCATTCATTTTGTTTTTTAGGTTATTCATGCATACATTCTTCGAAAAATTTAGCACCGGTTTGCCCGGCATTCATTTTGTTTTTTGGGTTATTGCTGCAAACATTCTTCGAAAAATTTAGCACCGGTTTGCCCCATTCATTTTGTTTTTTGGGTTATTCATGCATACATTCTTCGAAAACTTGGTTGCAGGCTTTTTTGGGGTCTAACGTCTAAGTCTTTTAGAGTCTGCGGAAAAGCTGGTTTTGACAATCAGATTGATATTCAGATTTTCTACATCTGTCATTTTGCTCTACGTTAGATTTCCATTTTTCAAATTTTGCTAATTTTGCTCTACGCTAGATTTCAGATTTCCTTTTTTGGAATGCTTGATTTCAGAGTTTTTACATCTGTCATTTCGCTCTACGTTAGATTTCCTTTTTTCAAATTTTGCTAATTTTGCTCTACGCTAGATTTCAGATTTCCTTTTTTGGAATGCTTGATTTCAGAGTTTTTACATCTGTCATTTCGCTCTACGTTAGATTTCCTTTTTTCAAATTTTGCTAATTTTGCTCTACGCTAGATTTCAGATTTCATTTTTTGGAATGCTTGATTTCAGATTTTTTACATCTGTCATTTTGCTCTACGTTAGATTTCAAAACCCCCCCATATTATTGTTGTGGGGTTCGGTGTAAAATTTTAACTAACAACAAAACAATTACAAATAAATTCGTTTGGGAAACAGTTTTGACAATCGTACACGATTGTCAGAACTGTGTATCGCGTGTTCATTAATAATTTCTATATAGCCCGTATAGACCGGACTAGGAAAGAATGGGAAATGATCCTCCTAAAGGCCTCAAGCGATTCAAATATTGCCAAGGAGGGCATGGGCCGATGCAAAAAATCACAGGGTTACTGCCTGACTCACGTTTGACAATCGCATACGATTGTCAAGCTCTGTCGTTGGGTTCGTCTCTCTGACGCACGTTTGACACTCGCATACGACTGGGTTATACCCCCCGAGTCCCTGGTTAGGGGGGGAGGGGGGAGTCAGTGTATATTCCTTAAGTATGAAGAATTTTTTTAAAAGAGTTTCTTCCGACGCGTTACCCTCCTTAAGTATGGGCTTAAGTATGGGAGCCCTATTTTGCGAAATCTTAGAATGTTAAGAATGATTGGTCCGTCCGTCCGTCCGTCAAAAATTTGTCTTGGACGGACGGACGGACGGACGAAATCTTGGACCGATATTAATCCCCTCCGTCGGAGGGGTGTGCGAGATGTCGCAAAAAACCAAGGAAACGCGCCCCGGTCGGCAAAGGGGACACGTGCAACTTCAATGGCGAAGACGCTGAAGGGGGAACGGAGTGAGAAGGAGAGTCAGCGACGGTGCGAGATAAAGAAAGGGAAAGCGAAAAAGGCAGGTGTGGAGAAAGAAAAGGCACGCGATGTCAAGGAGGGAGAGGTGCGATGAGAAAAACGCAAGGACAAAAAGGAAGCTGGCGGAAGGAGGAGCAGAAAGTCAAACCGAAGGCAACGTCGCGATGAGGGAGACGTCGTAGAGGGACGGGCTGCCGTAACGCCCAATGTCCTGTGAAGAAGCGCAACAAGACGAGGCGACGGGAAAACAATACAAGCAAGGCAAGGGGCGGCGAAACAAGGGAGCGAAATGCGACGGTGCGAAAAGGAGCGAAAAGGAGCGTGGGAAAGTCGTAAAGGGGGAGGCCCAATGAGAAGGACGCGAAAGGAGGACGCGAAAGGAGGACGCAAAAGAAGGACGCAAAGGGAGGACGAGGAAAGTCGAGATGAGAAGGGAGTGAGAGTCGAGAACAGCAGGAGTGAGAAGAGATAGAAGGGGAGGGGAGAGGAGCAAGAAGAGAAGAGAAGGCGCGCGCACAAAGAAAAGTCAAGTCACGAAGGCAGGGTGAGACAAGGTAAGGCAGGAGTCAGGGAAAGCAGGGTGCAAATGTAGAGTGCGTATGCGATGAGCGTATTATGATAACGCATGAGGTGTATGCGATGCCAACGAAAGGAAATGCATACTCACGTGCAGGCTGCAGGGCCCAAGCCGGCGAGTGCAGAAGCGTCGCCAGGCTGCATCGAAGCCAAAGGCGAGGGGAGGAGGGTGACTCTCGCCCACCTATCCTAAACCAATGATTCGAAAGCAGAGGACAAGAAACAGGAAGCAAGAAATATTAAGCAGGGAGGAAGGGATAGAGTCAGGACAGGGAGAAAGGATAGAGTCAGGACAAGGAGAAAGGATAGAGTCAGGACAGGGAGAAAGGAGGAAGAACTAGAAACTAAGCCAAAGCCGATGGGGAAGTCAGTTCTATCCTGACCGCTGCACCGCACGTCCCCATGAATACCAGGATCTAAGGTACTGGTAGGGGTGCTCGGACCCATGCGAACAAAAAGCCAAAGAATCAGTGGAGAAACTAAGGTGCGGTGCTCGCGATCACCATAGTTTCTCCGTCCGCAGTGGGCTCCCCAGACTCGCCACCTATCACCTATCAAGTCGCAACGGTTCAAGCAGGGAGAGGGAGGGTGAGAGGGGCCGTGCATGCAGCTCTGGGCCCAGTGGCACTGCGAGCGTGACTCTCGTGCTCATGCTATATATGCCGTGTGTGTTGTGCGTGTATGCAGTGTCCCGGTGCACAGTGCTGATCACAACAAGAGAGGAGTGGGAAGAGAGAGCTCACCGCGGAAGGGTGACAGAAGGTGAGCAGGGGGGAAAGGAAGCAGGAGGACAAGGACCGAGGCACGGAGCGTCGGGTGTCGAGTCGTCGGCAGGGCGCGTCACAGCAGTGAAATGAAGGGCGATAACGTAGAATCAGGAGAGGGGAAGGAATAACTGAATATGGAGTGAAAAATGAAAGCAAGAGCACGAGGATGCAGTGGGGGAGGATTCAAGCAGTAGAGTGAAAATACGGCTGAGAATAAAGTAGTGAAAGACGGATGGCGAGAGGAAGAGCGCAGGGGCAGTCAGCGAGCGGGAGATCGCGGTCAGCGATCTGAATCAAACCAGGTATGGGAAAGTATGATGAAAGCATGAGAGAAAAAGTAGCGATCAGAAAAATGAAGATCTGAAAAAAGAGATCAGAAAAAAATAGAGATCAGAGAAAAAATTAGAGATCAGAGAAAAAATATATAAAGGACGGAAAAATGCATGCAGGGAAAGAAAAAATCACAGATCAGGGAAGGTGAGCAAGGAGAGGGGGAGGAGGGGGGTGGGTGGCGAAGGGGGAAAACCGGCAAGTAGAAAATCATCGGAAGGAGGAGCCCACCCCCCGGGGTATGAGGAAGCAAGGGCAAAAGAAGAAAGAGCGGTGGGGGGTGGGCGAGAGAGGCAATCTCTATTCGTCGGTCTCTCACTCTTCACATAATGATGATAAAATTGATGATGGATGATCAGGGGGGGTTTATTTTCCCCCACCTGTACGTTCACGTACCCCCTATAACTTGAATACATTTCGCGGTGATCTATAAATTTGACAAGAGCTTTAGCGTCGTTGAGATGAAAACTGCGAAACGAATTTGCATTCCTGTATATGTATTGGGGGGAAAACCGGAGATGAAATCGAAGATTCCCCCTCTTTTGAAAAATCGGGGGAAAATTCAGTACCCTTTAACAGTGCATGACAGTTACAGCGCAAGTGTGGAGCGCATAGCTCAAGTTGGCGGCCTCCTCGTAAGGCAATCAGCGCAAGGGCTCCAGTCACGGGGAGTTGGTGCTGGGGGTAGAGGGCTACAGGCGCAAGTCGGTGGCGGATGCGCAAGTTTGGATGAGGGCAACCCAGTTTATCATTCTCAGCCCCTTGGGACAGCGCTTGGGCATTCTGGCCGTGGCGTGGGTGGGCAAGCTCTCTTGAGACCAGGCTGTAGGGGGCAGCGGGGTGATGTGGGATGTGGGCTTGGTGGTGGAGGGGTGGCTCGATTGGCGGAGGTGAGCCGGCTCCAGAGACACAGCAGCAGTGCGCCGGCAGGACAGCCGCAGAGGGGCTCAGGTGGCCCAGTGAGGCTCAGGGAGCAGAGGGGTGGTCTTGCGCGTGGGCTTGGTGGTGGAGATATGGCTCGCGCAGCTCGGGGGGCAGGGATGAACCGGCTTCAGGCACAAGGCGGCAGTGCGCTGGCGGTGCAGATGCAGAGGGGCTCGGGTGGCTCAGCGAGGCTTAGGGGGTCCCATTCTTCACTAGTGAGCTCCGGAGAATCCGGATGAGTGTCCCGAAGTGTGTGCTGAATCCTTTGATCCCCGGCGTGGGTACATAGTGCAGTCTCCTGTGGCTTCGGGGTGCCAAAAGATTCGCAAGGATAAGCATACACACACCAAGGATACGCACACACACACACACACCAAGGAAAATATATCCCTGACTCACCCGTAAACCACCCAACGTATGTTGATCCACACTCTTCCCATTGACAGTCTGGATCTCCTCAGTGCACCACAATGTATGTCCAATTTCCCTATCCACCAATTATATATCAATACTACTTCACTCATAAATAATTGTACGCTAGTCAATCCATCACAATTCAGCTTTCTTATTCATCTGGCAGTGAAAACGAGCAGGGCTTAATGCCCACGAATTCACCCTTCAGCCAGCACCGGCCTGTGGCATAGAAGAATAGAAATCCGTCGCTGAGAGACCGCAGGTACTGAATGATGCGCAATGTCCGCGGCAGGCCCTTGCAGCACCTGCAGGATCGAGCCACAAGGTGTGCATCAGATGCACATCCCAGCAGCAAAATATGGCTGCATATGCTAGACTCTCAAGGTTCGATGTCTTTTACAGGCGAAACTCTTATGCAACAAAATCACGAGTATCTCAGCTACCGAGAGTACTCATTGCCATATTCGCAAGCCCAGCTATCATGCCACGTTCACAAGCCCGGCTACCACGAAACATTCACAAGCCCGGCTATCATGCAACATTCACAAGCCCGGCTATCATGCGACGTTCACAAGCCCGTTTATGGTGACACTAATGAACTTGTTGCGTCCATCACCCTTCTATATGCACACCCAAGTGGTCGGCCTTGCCCGTCGCTAATCATCGAGGATGCGCTGGCAACTCCCTTCGAAAGCAGGTTGCAAATAGTTGGCTTACCAGCACGGAGCCAGCATCCAGCCTTAGCCGGAAAGGAGCAGTGAATTGTCCATCTCCCGCATCCTGGAATCATTGCAAATGGGCACCCCCTCAGTCAGAGGTCCCAGCCCAGGAAAAACGCTTTCTGCCCCCACCCTGGAGGTCCCCGTACCACCCCCTCCCCGGAGAGCCCTGCCATCACCAGCGGGCTCTGACCACTGAGTGGACAAAGACACGCCTTGCAACCCACGATGTTGTGGCGACAAGGCGGCGCCACGAGAGGCGCACCTCAATCACGGCTCCGAGACAGAACTCCGCACTAGAGAGGAAGGACAGCACAACGGCTGGCCGAAAAATGTGTGATTCCAGCTGTGTGGCAGGCAGCGAGTCCCCCTGCGCCGCACACGACACCACCTCGCAAGATCACCGCCACGCCGCCTCCGCAACCCAGCGCATCGCATCTGCCTCCTGCATCCACCTCAAGGCGAGCATCACCAACGGCCAGAGCACTTAGGGCATCGCCCCTCCTTCAGCGCAGGCTCGTCAGAGTGTGGACAGTGGCGCCAGTAACACCATGGCACCCGTGAAAGAGACGAAGGAGTACTCACCGGCTCGAAGATGTGCACCACAGCAGTGTTGGGCACGGGCGCCGGGGGCAAGATTTCGCGCTTCAGCAAGTGCTGCACGAGCTCCTTCAGCACTGCAGGAAACTCGTTCACATCCTCCTGCGGGGGTTGGCCCATGAGCCGTGTGAGAGTTCACGCACGCAGCCTAGAGGGTGGGCGCGGTGAGGGCCCATGCCGGAGCCTAGAGGGTGGGCGCGGTGAGGGCCCATGCCGGAGCCTGGAGGGTGGGCGCGGTGAGGGTCCATGCCGGAGCCTAGAGGCATGTGAGGGTCCATGCCGAGCCTAGAGGGTGGGCGCGGTGAGGGCCCATGCCGGAGCCTGGAGGGTGGGCGCGGTGAGGGCCCATGCCGGAGCCTGGAGGGTGGGCGCGGTGAGGGCCCATGCCGGAGCCTGGATGGCGGGCAGGGGTGGGAAGGAACCACATGCGGCCATGCACCGCGCTCCCCGTGGAAACTGTCACGCCGCAATTCCTCCGCTCTTCCCTCGAACCAGTGAATGCAGGGTTGCAGCGTTACTCGTGCCCCCCAAAGCCACAAGAGAGACCCGGAGGGCGAAGTTTCTCGGAACGTGCACCAGATTCCCGCTCCATTCTCCTATTTTTCAACGCCGGAGTTTCGACATGCACAAGTCGCACATCGCTTTCTTCTCCTCAAATCTCTGCCGCACTTGTCTTCACATTTCCTCACACGTGTGCGCCGACTGGCGGGGAGGGCGGGGGTGGCGAGGATGGGGCATGGCGCAGCAGGGGAACCACCTTGCTAGTGACACATTCGCCCACTTGGAGCACGGCCGGGGTGCCCTTAGTACAGCTCCGCAGCGTTGTGCGCTGCAGCTCGCCCCGTCGCCCACGCTCCAGCAGCCCCTCCACCATCTCCACCGCAGCCCGCTGCAGGTTCTCCGAGAATACCTGCAAATGGCCCCTCAGCATTGCCCACCCTACTGCCCTCACCACCGAAAGCCAGGCGCCTACTCGAGCAATCTAACACACCGGGTAAAGCTGAAAGCAAACATAGAGAGTGGCGGACAGAAACGCGTGTCCGTGCACACACTGAACAGCACGCGGCCCGCTGACCAAACCCAGCCCAACATCATCAGAGTGGATGTGAAAAGGGTGTGGAAAGCATTCGGGAACAGGGCGGGGCCGTGACAAGATACCACCTACTTCGACACATCTCGAACAGAGTGCAACGCGGCATGGATGATAGTATGCGCCGATCATTGCCCAACATGCGATGCCGCGTGTTAGTCTCCGGGCTCACTCAGGCACACTCGCACAGAGGAGGGGGCAGCCCAAACAGGGAGGGGGGGCAGTCACACTCCCAAACGTGGGAACTCCTCACATGTGCATGGGGGAAGGAGCAGGTAGAGGGAAGGAGGGGGTAACATCAGGATGCACACGACGTTCAAGGCCACTAACTAACTGCAGTCCTGTGACGAGGTGTGGCTAGCAGCGGATGCCCTCAGCTGCCACTCCTTGCCCAGCCTCGACGGGGGCTTGGGGGGCGGGCGGGCATATACCTCGGTATGCAGCACCAGCCCGCCGAGGATGTTTATCCTGGCCGAGGTGCGCCGCATCCTCCAAGCAGCTCATCCCCCTGAAAGTCTGCTCCTCTTATGAAAGGCCCCCCTTGCGCCCGCCGGCTCTTCCCCCGGCTGCGCCTCCCCGAGCCGCGCCCACGCCCTCCCGCCCCTGCTCGAAGGTGCCACCACCGGCGCCGGTGGCCGCCACGCCCCACAGCTACCGAGGGCTCGTCACGTCGCTGCCTCGCCCTCCACGGAGCTGCCCCCATGACAACCGCTATTGCCGGCGTCATTACTACCCTCTTTCCCTTGCCCCGTTTTCCCCGCCCGTATCTCGTCGACGTCCAACCTCGCCTTCACCGCCCCATCCACAACCGCAGGCCGCTCCCCCATGCCCTGCCGATGCTTCCGATTGCTTTTGCTCCTGGTCCTCCTGGGCCTCGCCTCCTTCCCGCCGTCGCCTCCCGCAAGCTCGAGCACACTCGCGGGGCTGCTCCCACGCGCCGGCTCTGCAACCCTGAAGTCGTCGTACCCCCCCGCCTCCCCCCAACCGGTCCCTCCATCCCGTTACCTCCGGCCATGGTCGGGGATCATGCCTCGACGTGCCTCCAAGCCGTAGGGCATGCGTGCACACACCGGCTGCAGCTAGGGCAGATGCGGGCTCCGGGCACGGGAGGCAGCACTCCGCCAGTAGCGGAAAGGCACAACCGCGGGGGGACTAACCCGCTGTCCGCCGCTTCGTGCGAAGCCGTGTCTTCCATGGACAGGCTGGCTCCCTCGGGTGTAACACCCTTTTCTGCATCACCCTCGGCTGCACTCTGAGGAGGGCCTGCCGGCGACGGCACTGGCGCCGCTGCTGCTGCCGGCGCGCCCTGGGCCGCCATCCTGGCAAAGCACTGCAGCTTCTCCTCCGCGAGCATCGCACGGTGCTGTGCCGCCGCCCACTTTTGCTGCGCCTCACAACACCGCGCAGACTCCCTCAGCACTGAGGCGGTGGCCTCGCCTGGGAGGAATCCTGCCCCCAAAGGGTGTTTGGGAAGGGGTGTGCGCGGGTCCAGAGGCTTCGTGACGGCACATGGCCGCACAAGCTGATGTGCTCCATTCCAATCTCGGCTGGGCCTGAGTGTTACTGAGCCGCAGAGCAGGACGCGCTTGGGAATTGGCCGGGGGTGTTGCGGAGGGTACGGGAAGGGCTGGGGGGGGGAGGTTGCGTCAGCGCAGGGCCCTCCTCTTTACCTGTAGCACTGACACCTCCTGGTGGAAATGGGAGTTCGCTGGGCAGGACAAGAGCTGCATGTGCCCGCAGCAGTATGCGAACTCAGCTTCGATGCACTGCATGCATGCGTCCTCAAACGACAGGCTGAGCACGCGCATGCGGTGTGCCTCCACCTGCCACACAGCATCGCCACGTGGCACGTCAAGCGAAATCCAGCCCTCTCCGCATTCAGAGGACCAAGTTCCGAGGACTGCCACCTGGTGCCCACAGAACCTTGGCTCGCCTAGGCTGGTGTCGCCACCCCTCCTCAGTGCCACCTCGCTAAGGCCCTCTGCAGCCCTCACGGAGCTGCCACGTCACCAATCATGCCAAGCGCTGCCGATTGCCTTACTGTCTCGTGGGTGGGCAGATTCAGCTCATTCCCCGATCTACCACCCGCGCATGGTACCTCGAGTCGCGGATGATCAGACTGCGCAAGGCCACGGTCCGTCCTACTGGTCATGTCCACTTCAGGTGTGAGGTCGCTGTCGTCATGTCCACTTCCAAGTGTGAGGGCGCTGTCGTCACGCCCGCACATCTCTTCAGGTGTGCGGGCGCTGTCGTCACGCCCGCACATCTCTTCAGGTGTGCGGGCGCTGTCGTCATCACGCCCGCACATCTCTTCAGGTGTGCGGGCGCTGTCGTCACGGCCGCACGTCTCTTCAGGTGTGCAGGCGCTGTCATCACGGCCGCACATCTCTTCAGGTGTGCGGGCGCTGTCGTCACGGCCGCACATCTCGTTAGGTGCTAGCCCCCCCCCTTGTCCACACCGCTTCAGGTGTGAGTGCATCATCATGCGCACGCACCTCTTCAGGTGTGAGGGCGCCATCCGTGGTTGGAATGGTGGCTTCGATCGCCACGTAAGCGGCATCCACCCGCGCCTTGGCAACCAGGCGCATCTCGCTCAAGGCTCGAGCGCGCTCCGCCGCCATGTAAGCATTTAGCGCAGGATCCGGGTTCGCCGTGCCCGCTATCATTGCCGCCAACATGGGCTGCATCTCGCCAGGCTCGCTGCACGTGGACCCGGAACCTGCTGTGGCACCACCCGCGAGGCTCTCAACCAGGGGCCAACTCACTCAGCCGCGCACGCCGCCACGTGCACAGTCCATCCGGCCCTCCGCACGGGTGACTTGGCAGTGATGGCGTGATGTGGAAACGTGGGTGACATAGCGTGGGAGTGCAAGTAACGTGGTGTGGGAGTACGGGTAATTCCGGGAGACGTGTTGATGGAGTGGCGTGCAAATGCGGGGGACTTGGCGTGAAAGCGGAGATGGTTTGACGTGATAGTGCAGATGGTGTAATGTGATCGTGCGGACGGTGTGGCGCCGTAGTGCGGGTGACATGGCGCGGGCGTGCAACTATTGTGGCGTGAAAGTGCAACTATTGGGCCGTGGCATGGTGGAACTGCAGGTGGTATGGCGTCGGGGTGCGGAGAGCTCGGCGTGAAAGTTCGGGCGTGGCATATTGAAATCCAGGCGGCGTGGCATATTTTGAAGTGCAGGAAGTGTGGCATATTGCAATGCGAGCGGCGTGGCATAGTAGAATGTGGGCGAGCAGTGAGGGCTGCTGAGGCATCCCCGCACTGATTCACCGGCATGCCGTCAGGGCCACCCACCGCTTTGGCCGCCGCCGTCCGGAAAATGCGCCGCAGCCGCCGCCACTGGTGCCTGACTAGCTGGCGCCGGCGCGGTCAGCTCAGAGGATTTGCTCTCAGCCTGCCACCGCGCACCGAACCTCAAAAAACAGCGCTCAAAAGTAGCCAGCGACCAGATTGATGCCCGAGACGGAGAGAAATCTACTGGCTGCTCATTCTGGATTATTTGGCCCAAGATCCGACGACCCTTGAGCTGACATGTGCGCTATGCAGTTTTACCGTGCAATGCGTTTTCCACCATGCTGCAAATGACCAGCTGCGGTGCCCGGCCCCGTTGGGACGCGGTCGAGATGCCAGCGACACTCACAGAGCCCCGAGCTCGCAACACAGGGCCCTGGCTTGCGACCGGAATCCATGACACATTGTCACATACCACCCACACTGCAAGCGGGAGCACAAAGCTTCCTGAGGGTTTGGCAGCGCAGAGGCGGGCAGGCACTCACCTGTGCGTGAGGCCCCACAATTGCAGCCTCGGTTCCAACACATTCCCCAGAGGCATGCCTGGCAGTCGCCTTGCTCCAGGATGCCTCGGTGTTTGCAGATCTTGCCTCGGTTTTGCCGGATGCTCCCGGTGCCGGGGTCTGCGGTGCGCCTCTGCCAGAATCACCCGGGGCTGCAGCCTGCGGTGCACTCTTGCCGGAGGCACCTGGTGCCGGGGCCTGGTACGTGCTTTTGCCGCGCTTTTGGCCCCGCAGCTTGCCACTGGAAGTGCCTTCAACCTCTGCTTTCCCTGCCGGCTGCCGTGCCTCAGCAAGCTTAGCCGCCTCTGCACGCTCAGCCTCCTCTGCACGCTCTGCACGCTCAGCCTCCTCAGCAAGCTTAGCCGCCTCTGCACGCTGGGCCTCTCAGCAAGCTTAGCCGCCTCTGCACGCTGGGCCTCTCAGCAAGCTTTCGCCGCCTCTGCACGCTGGGCCTCCTCAGCAAGCTTAGCTGCCTCCACACGCTGGGCCTCCTCAGCAAGCTTAGCCGCTCCACACGCTGGGCCTCCTCAGCGCGCGCAGCCTGCTCAGCGAGCTCAGCCGCCTCCACACGCTGGGCCTCCTCAGCAAGCTTAGCTGCCTCCACACGCTGGGCCTCCTCAGCGAGCTCAGCCGCCTCTGCACGCTCAGCCTCCTCAGCAAGCTTGGCCGCCTCCACACGCTGGGCCTCCTCGGCGCGCGCAGCCTGCTCGGCGAGCTTGGCCTCCTCCGCGCGGCGGCTTTCTGCGAGTGCCTGCCGCAGCTCCCGCTCTTCCTGCTGCTGAGCCTCACGTTCCCTCCGCTCCACCTGCTCCAGGCGCTCGCGTTGATGCCGCGCCTTCTTCTCCTCCTGCTCCCTCTGCACCCGCGCTCGTTGCTCCACCTCCTGCTTCGCCCTGGTCAAGCCTCCCCCGCTCCCCGCTGAGCGCCCGCCCTCACACGCTCGCTTCTGCGGGCCGGAGGCCCTCCACGCGCCAGAGCCTTACATACATCAGAGCATCAAAACAGATGTGGTTAAAACCAAACCATACAGCTTCTCAACAACCCCTTCTGGGCGAATCAAAACGAAACTGCTTCTTGTCACCCTGCTCAGGGAGAAATGAATAAACATCAGTTTTTCAACAATGTGCTCTGGCTAAATAAAAAAGCAACAGTCTCTCATCAGCCTGTTCTGGTATAATCAGAGGGAATCAAAAAGCAACAGGTTCTCATCAGCCTGTTCTGGCGGAAATCAGAGGGAATCAAAATGCAACAGGTTCTCATCAGCCTGTTCTGGTAAAATCAGAGGGAATCAAAAAGCAACAGGTTCTCATCAGCCTGTTCTGGTAAAATCAGAGGGAATCAAAAAGTAACAGGTTCTCATCAGCCTGTTCTGGTAAAATCAGAGGAATCAAAATGCAACAGGTTCTCATCAGCCTGTTCTGGCGGAAAGGCATGCCCTTGTCGAATCCCCTCTCACTCCTCCCCTGTCAAGACTGGCGAGCCAGAGGCGGACTGGTAGGTTGCCGAGGGATTGGTGCTCTGAGTACCGTTCGAGGCGTTCTTCTTCGAGCGCCGCCAGCTGGGCCAGCCGGGCCTGTGGCATCAGGAAGGTGTTAGTGCAATCAGAGCAAAGGCCGACTGCAGGGACGGCGGATCGCTCCCGTCACGCTGCGAGGGGGGCCTCAGAGGGCGGGCAGCGCTGCGAGGGGGGCCTCAGAGGGCGGGCAGCGCTGCGAGCGCCTGTTTGTGGCGAGCGCCCGTGCAGCGCCCCACAAGCGAGCCCACAAGCCTGGTGTAGGGAGCAGTCATCGCAGCTCAGTCCCACATTTGGAACGAAGTAGGGCCTCGACCCTGAGTGCCTCTGCAGGTGCGGCTACCTGCTCGGCGGCTTCCTCAGCGGCGCGCTTGGCGGCCTTCTCTTTCTGCTTCGCTTTCTTCGCCTCGGCAGCCGCTTTCCGCTCCTTCTCCATCCTCTCCTCTTGGCAGATGAGCTCGTCCGCCACGCGCGAAGCTTCGAAGTCCACGAAGCTCTTGTAAGCGCGGCGGCATATCTGGAGCAGAGGACCGCCGAGGTCAGGCCGCAACCTGGATCTTGGGTCATCGGGTGCGTGTGGCTGCCACAGCATCTAACGTGGAGACGCAGCCAGGAGCCACCCTCGCCCCAGCCGAGGCGCCGCAACGTGAAGGTAAGGCCGATGACACCAAGCAGGTGAAAGAGTCGAGAGGAGCACACCTGGTCGAATGTGATCAACGTAGCGTATTTGCTGCCGAAGCTCTGCACAAGTTCACTTTCACGAGCTCTCCCTTCCCTGCGAGGACAGAGGTGAACGCTTGGCGGGTGCTTCTGAGGAGGGGGGCACGGCACAGGGGCGGCCAAAGTCCGTCGCTCGCAGGGTGCTTCGGGGGTTGTGGAAGGACTTGGCAGATGCGGTCACAGCTCGTGGGAAAGGAGATGGGACCTGATTTGCTGGAGGCCATGCAAAACTGTTGCAAGCTCTGTCAGCGCTGCTTCCACAGCTGCAGGAACTTCAGGGATGGACTCCACCTCGGGGGTCTCGTCCTCTAGATCCTCGATGGTCAGGCCTCCCTCCTCCTGCGAAGAGCATCTCTTCAGGCTTCCTCGTGTCGTCTTCCGTTTAAACGCGAGTTGGGAATCTCGTCTTGGAGTGTGCTTACCTTCTCCAGCCATCCGCAAATCTTTCCTTTAATACCTTTGATTCGCTCGATGACATCATCGGCAGTGCGAGTTTGCCTGTATAACAACGCCCGCGCTTGGATCTCAACTCCTAGGAAGGGATCCTAAAGAAGACCTGGTGGGGCCCAATGCAGGTTCACCAGCGCCAAGGGAGTACGCTCCTGGTCTCGATCCTACCTGATCTGCAGACGTGAGAATTCAATGAAGCGCTGCACATCAGTCATGTACTCCTGCAGTGCCTTGGATTCACGCTTGTCCCGAGAATACACTTGCGACCTCACAAGATAAAGCGTTTTCAGGTAATCTTGAATAAGCTCGTCCCACTTGCCCTCCAAGGTCTGAAGCTCTGCGGCATTCTTATTCAAGCCGACCAACAGAGCCTCATTCTGAGACAGATATTGCTCCCTCCTCGCCATGTACTCGTTGTACACGTCGGTCTGAAGCTTCCGCACGTTCTTTCCACTTTCGGGCCCCGCGCTCTTCGTCACGTCCTACACGGCAGACAGCACTTTGAATTCCGGTCACCGTGGACCAGGCAGAGTTTATGTGCAGCTTGTGTCGGGTGCGTGTTGTGGCGCACCCGCAATCTTCTCGTTGCTTTTGCGATGTACGAACCAATGCCTGCAGAAGGCTAGGCATGCGCGACACCTCAAATCTGACAGCGGCACGGCTGTGGACTGCTCCTTACCTTTTCATAGGCGAGGAAGTCACGCTGCATCTCCTTAAAGCTGTGCATGTCCTCATAGTGCTTGAACTGCTTCTCATTGAATTCGACAGACAAAGCGAGGTATTTTTTCAACAGCCCTTGCTTGTGTGGCTTCACCGGGTTCCGTCGCTGTAAGTCTCTGCATCGTTGCACGCACTAAGCTGTATCAGTCAACCGTTGCTGATATTTTCACTTGAGTAAGCACGGGAAGAGGGAATCCACGGGAAATAGGTTCATACTCGACGCGAAGTCCTTGGGAACAGCAAGTACGCTATGCTCACCTAGTCCAGGTTTCTCGCAGATCTTGCAAGTGTGCTTTACGCGTAGTCAGCTCTTCTTCTCTTTTGTGCAGCTGTTCGTCTTGTTCCTCAGACCGCTCCGCCAACGATCTGCGGTTCGAAGGATCGTCTTAGATTTCAGGCCAGCGCCTCTTTAACAATTGGCGCAGTTAAATCCTCACGGGGAGGGACACACTTGCTCAGCTCCAGAAAACCGTCGAACAGCCGATTCTCTTCCCGCAAGCCGTGCACTCCACGTTTAATGAAGGACTTCAAGCGACTCTCAGCACCGCATGACGCAACAGCGTTGACAACCGTCCGATCACTCGAGAAGCTCAAATCGCTGAACGTCAAGTGCTCCTGTGGCCACGAAAGCTAGCAAATTCAGCTCCGAAGTCAAGTGAAACTACACGTCGCTGAACACAAACTGCAGGAACTGCGCACAAACGGTAGCCACCTGTGCAGTAAAATCCACTGAATTCCCCGCATCGCCTGCAACTTTTCTTAGCAGTTCCTCCGATCGGCTTCCAGCCGTAGCCATGCCGTTGAGTGCACTCGGCTTGATAGACTTGCAAGCTTCCGATCTCAAAGAGGACAGCGCAGCTTCCCTGCGGTCAGAAACTATCCTCTTAAACATAAACAAGACACAAAAGTGCGCAGCACAATATGCGTTGGGAAGGGTTGATGAGACCGCGGAACCAATTTACCTCAAGGTCTTCTGGTTACAAGCCTCTATTTCACGTTCCACGTCGTTGACTTCTGCTGAAAACGCTACTTTATTCTTCACACAATACTTTAGGAATCGTTCAATTTGGCTATCATTAGAATATAGTGCTTCCAAAGGAGAACGCGGCAAAAAGCCATCCTTCTTGCGTTGCTGGGTTGTTGTGAGCCGCATACTTTCCTGTGAGGATCCTGAACGCGCCTTCCCCGACAACGTGCCTTTCAGTTTGCGGGCCATGGCCGTGATGCAATCCGCGGATTTCACGCTTCAGCGCGCACACAGCACCGCCTGCGATCCTCACTAAACGCTGAAGCTTGTAGCGCATATAACAGCCTAGGAAGCAAAGATTACGTCGATATTCGTGGCTCAGTACTGTGGATGCGCATACGAGACGCGCTTTTTGAATTCGTGAGTCAGATGTAATACACCACGCTTTCCACGATGAGTTTTGGCCACCGCGAACGCGAGCGAAATCTTCGCCGGTGTTCGTATTGAATTGGTTCTTTCTCAGTTCAGAAGTCAAAAGTTGAAAAAGTCTTACTACTATCAAACTGTTGCTATACGTGTAGTCTCCTACTTGCTCTCCACCCGGCGCGGCGTTCGATTCTTAGACGATTTCGGAATTGACAACCATCGCATCGCAAGTTCAGTAGAGCTGCACAACTTAAACTGGTCCGTTTATTTTTAACAGTTGCAATTTTCCGAATCCGACAGTCCATGTACGATTCCAGAGATCAAAATACGATGCATTCCTTTGTCGCTCCCCAGGAATCTATTCGGACCTTCCGATGCTTCCGATCTGAAAACATTGGACGGCTCAACTTTAGTTGCGCACCCCTAAAGTTCAGGAAGGATGCAGGATCGTCAAACTCAATTCAAGAATTCATCGTTTTCATCCGATCGAGCATCGACCAGCCCCCGCCAAGGGGTATAAAGGTATAAAGAATAAACTAGTTTATACCCCTTGCGCTTGGCCCCCGCGGAGCATTCGATTGGCATCGACGTGCAACCTCGAAGCTGAAGCTTGAAAGTTCAATAGAGCTGCCCAACTTAAACTGGTCCGTTCATTTTTAACAGTGGCAATTTTCCGAATCCGACAGTCCATATACGATTCCAGAGATCAAAATACGATACATTCCTTTGTTGCTCCCCAGGAATCTCTTCGGACCTTCCGATGTTCCCGATCTGAAAACATTGGACGGCTCAACTTTAGTTGGGCACCCCTAAAGTTCAACCATCGAGCATCATCATCATTACGATTCTGCATTCTCATTCTCCGATGGGTCTTGGGTCATGCGATGGGACGGGAGCACGAGCATGCAGCATCACTGAGTTCAACGAAAATGGATTCCTGAAATGATGGCATGGCCATGGCCCCGCCAGCCCCCCAGGCCCCCTGTCCACCGGACGAGGGAACAGGATCCGGGACGCGCGGCCGCGGCTTATTGTCATCTTACTGTATGCTTGTTTCTTGCTTTCCGCATTCCTGCTTTCGTTTCAGCTTACAGCTTTGTGGTAACGCGGATAACTCGGTGAGCACGGTCAGGCCACCTAATCGCTAATAGCACTACTGCAGGGCAATTCTTTCCAATCTGTTGAACGCTTGAAATCTTGCAGAAGACCTACCGCTACACCCAGTGGAAACTAAACGAAAGGCACAACATATTTTCCGTGGTTACTGCTTTCTTGAGAACGAACTGTGAAGCGATGGGGCCAAAGAAACCCGATGGGGTAGGCATCTTGCTTGGTCTTCAATGCAAGGCTGCATCTAAATGAAACAATAGCTGTGTTCCACATATTTTTAAAGCACCATGATCACATTCGGCCCGCTCTTCGGCCCGCTCTCCTCCACATTCAGCTGCAAGACTCCTCCAGTGCTCAACTTCAAACTGTTACCACATACACAATATAAATAGTTTCTTGTTCACCTGAAATGTTTCTCCTTACACTGATCTTGCAGAAGTTTCGTAGCTTTGACGCGGCAGCTGGGCCCGCTTCGCGACCGCAGATGCAGGTGCCGGTGTCGCAGAAAATGCCCCGCTTCGTCGTGACTACAACCAAACAGAATGAAGTCTGGAAAGACTACTGCAGAAAGGAAAACGGGTGCGTTCTCATCGGCTTCCAAGCTCCTCGCAGACGCAACTCGCTTCTCGCAATATTCGTAACGAGGGCAGCTTAAGCGAAGCTGTAACTGACCGCGGAGCCTCGTCGCACTATCTTATCGCCAGAATAGCGTCGAGATGCCCAAGCCAAGATACACCCCGGAG
Organism: Cymbomonas tetramitiformis; assembly: GCA_001247695.2. Classification (NCBI taxonomy): domain Eukaryota; kingdom Viridiplantae; phylum Chlorophyta; class Pyramimonadophyceae; order Pyramimonadales; family Pyramimonadaceae; genus Cymbomonas; species Cymbomonas tetramitiformis. The sequence goes on along the minus strand of LGRX02001865.1, from coordinate 67,185 downwards.
CCGCCGCTTTGTTCTTATTCTTGCACTGGCGAACCCTTGCGTGAGCGCGCGCGTAAAATCGCACCGAGAGTAGTGTCCATACCATTGAAGCCGCTCGCATGTATCCGCCTCCACCCTCTCTGAGCTCCGGGCTTGAGCGGAAACATAGTAGCTGGAGCTTGAAACTGGCGGGAGGAGTTCTATGCTCCAGGTTTTTCGATAAGCACCAGAAGGGTAGAGATAGAGAGTCTACCCTGCAACGGATGCAGTCGGTATTTGGCAGCCGGGGTATGCAGGCGGCTGATTCTAGGCGGTGGGGGGAAGCGCCATTTGTTTTCAGTGAAGATCGTTGTGGGTACGCCATTCGCGACGGAACGCAAAAAGGTATCGATTATGGGGAGAAAATTAGAACCCGGGGGCACCGGATACCGTCCGTGGACATGGACCAGGTGAACGGGCGGCATTTCGCCGGGGATTCTCAGACGGTGTTCGCGATTGCTAAACGACGCAACGAAGGTCACGGTGACATCATAGGCCATCATCAGCAAACAGGAGAGTGCGACGTGCTGGGCTGACAGAGGCTTCTACTACAAGGAGAGAGACGTCACCTCCCTTATCCGCCACGTTGTTTGTGCAAAAGAGACGCCACGTGGCGGATAAGGGAAGAAGTAACTCGCACCACCTTGTGTGTTGGAAGCGCCTGCTCAAATGGTAACGCTGTGCGCGCGGCCGTGCTAGCGGCAGGGTGATGGGGCATTGTTAGCAGCGATGCTTTGGGACTGCATCTTGAATGGCGACTGAGAGTTCTGAAAAAGGCCCCTGCCGGTCAAATTTAGCATTCGCCAAACACCGTAACTCCGGCTATTGTCGTTTGTGTCTGTATACTAAACCGTGTGCCACGTCGGATCCTTTCGTGACATGCTTATCGTTGTTCCGAAGGGAGCGCAACTGCTTCGAGGCTGGTAAAAACTTTCATTCCCAATTTCAGTCAACAACTTGCTTGAGCAACGCCATATGTATTGCGCACGTCGGCGAGGAAAAGCGGCCTTAGAAATATGTGCGCGGTCTTAAAGCACGCCATCATATTTGTTCTCATTGCAGCAGTCTTTGAACGTTTCCTGCTTGAAAGTCGTGCAAATCTATTCATGGAAAAGGTGATGGGTATCACCTTGAAGACCTTGCCTTTTTTAGCAAGGGTATACTGCTATTGCGTCCGTGCTTGATGTTGGGCTAGAAAAGCTGTTGCCATCTTCGATGCCTATTGAGGAAGTTGTATAAAACTGTGTACATGGTATCAAGTATTTGCACCATGCACCGACCTGATATACGCCGACAGCAGGACCAGGAACCCGCCTCACAGCATATCGAAGACAGTTTAGAGTTTACTGATTGCGACAACTTTTATTTCGCAAAGCGAAAATGCTGGCACCTGCCAGTGGCGTGACTGAAGAAGATCCGCGCGACCAAACGGATTTTTCCCCACTTGCGGGCGCAAGTTTCGAGTGATGGATGGCTTTACAAACGACATTTGCCACTGCGGACATCTAAACGGGGGAAATTTTCCAACCCTGATTAAGAAGTGAAATCCTATACGCCATCAATGACTGAAGAATTGTTGCATTTTCATTGGTCACCGCAAGCTGCTAGGGAGAACGTAGGTAGAGAGGGCGTCTCTGTTGGCAGCCGTGGGTCGATCGTCTGGTGGAGTGCGCTTGATGAATCGGAAAGTGTAGTGCAACTTGGCGGATGATGTCTTAATGATCACCATGCAGTGCGACCTACCTTTCAAGGCTTGGAGCAAAATATCCGTGCGTACGGCAACGTTGAGGTAACACATATGGGCGTGTTTGCAGAGCGTGCGTGCTTTAAGACTTCGGCTTAATGTGCGCAGTCGTGGCTGCAGATTGGCTAAGTCAGGGGCTCGAAGAATAGCTAATAGTGCGAATCGAGGCAGTCCGATCACGTACATCGGATTCTGCCTCTATAACCCAAGAACCTTGACAAATGGACTGTTTAAAACCGATATTCGAATACCCCAAGGGTGCATTTTAATTTATACCCCACGACTATTGGTTGGAAGAAGAAGAAGAAGAGGAAGACGAAGCATATTCACTCCCAGGTGAAGACTGTTACACCAATCAGTTCTCTGTTGATTTGCTCATATTTGTGGATATAGTGCATTGATGGCTGATATGTACCGTAATAAGAGTGTACCTTTGAACAATGACGAGCTTCATAGGAAATTGATGATTTTTTAATACTGCAGATCCCTGATGAGAAGAAATTGATTAAATCCCTGCTAAACAAGACGGGAATCAACAGGAAACAGGGCTCAATCATGCGCCCCACATGTGCAAGCTCATGATTGTACGTGCCCACTGGAACAATCAAATAGAAATCAACGGTGCTGAGCGACGTGCTCGCTTCATTAGTGAAGACGCACGGACGATCCGAGCTGCGCCGAAGCCATTCAGAAAATCCGAATGCGACGTACACGTATGGCGGCGATTCCTTGTGGGTCAACGGTACTGCACGATCGCACAGATTGTCATACCCGGCCCGGCTGATGGTGGCGATACTACAGTGGTCATCATCAAACAGCAGCGATCACGCATGAATCTGTTTCCCAATAGTGCAAAATCATTTTCTCCCCAGATACCTTACTGTTCGTGCATCTCTCATCTATGTCGTTACTTCGCCGACGGCGGGTGGAAGCAGTGCTGCGATACGAAAACCAGTGATTTGATGTCACAATGTACTAAACGCATATCTCGCTGTGGAAAGTAGTAACAACCGAGCCTATACGTACGTACATGCGCCACCTCACCACCCCACAGACTCCCAAAATGCTGAGGCTACCGGTTATACCATGGGTCGTGAAGCCCTGGACGGTGGGAACGGACGCGGCTTATTCTGGGAGCTGAGGAACGCAGGAGCTGGGGGACAATCTCGCCGGAGGACGCAGAGGAGCCGAGCAATCGTGATTGTGAGGGAGCGGAATGGTGATTTCAACTCAAGCGACGCAGTCAACCTAACGTAACTGCACGTATCAGTTGTCCTACTAAATCCCTAGGAATCGGACTTCCATGTCAGCAAGGCGATGGATGATAAGCTGTCGGAGGTGTAACTTCGTCGCGGGAGATATCGGCAGCCCAGGACGCAAAGTGGTCTCTTTGGGCGGATTCGAACTCTTTAAGGCTACCACTAAAAAAGTTGGAGCCCACGACGCAAAGTGGTCTCGCGGTCATGTTTGTTTGTGGTACTCATGTCTTCTTTCCTTAATTCAAATTGCATTCACATGAATGACATTTCCTTGCAACCATCACTTCGGATGTTTACTTTCATTTACCGTGCTTAGATACGATACGCCTCCTCAAAGAGCTTGTGGCACCTGGAAACATGCGGAGCATGAAGCACCCGGTACCTAATGAGAGGGGCACCAAAATGAGATATCCCGGGCATATTACCCAGCTTTCGGTAGCAGTATGTAAGAAAGAGTGTCTATAGTGTAGAGCCTACGCTACTTGTAGTCCTACGCTAGAGGAGTAGATTAGCGCTGTGCGTTTGAGACGTCTTCCAAAATTTCAACTACTCGAATTTGTCTCGCGGGGCGGATTCGAACTCTTTAAGGCTCCCACTAACAATAGTTGGAGTGCACGACGCGAAGTGGTCTCGCGGGGTGGATTCGAACGCTCTTTAAGGCTTCCACTAGAAAATAGTCGGAGTGCGCACGCAAAGTGGTCTCGCGGGGCGGATTCGAACGCTCTTTAAGGCTTCCACTAGAAAATAGTCGGAGCCCACGACTCAAAGTGGTTTCGTTGGGCGGATTCGGACTCTTTTGTCTTTAACCCTCCCACTAAAAATAGTCGGAGCCCACGACGCAAAGTGGTCTCGTTGGGCGGATTCGAACTCTTTAAGACTACCACTAAAAAAGTTGGAGCCCACGACGCAAAGTGGTCTCGCGGTCATGTTTGTTTGTGGTACTAATGTCTTCTTTCATTAATTCAAATTGCATTCACACGAATGATATTTCCTTGCAACCACTTGCCGCAGAAGACCGGCTGCCCTATGTACCCATCCACGCCGGGGATCAAAGGATTCAGCATACACTTCGGGACACGTATCCATATTCTCCGGAGCTCACTAGGGAAGAATGGGGCCCCTTAAGCCTCACTGGGCCACCTGAGCGCCTCTCCAACTGCACTGCCTGGGCACTAATGCTATGCGCTGGAAGCCGGTTCACCTCTGACCCTCGAGCTGCCTGAGCCATCTCTCCTCGACCAAGCCCGCGCACAGAATCACCACCCTGCCCCCTGCCTACCCCAAAGCCTAGGGGAAGCATAGCGGTAGGGTAGGACGCCGCCACGAGGTTTGAGTTTGCGGAGAGCGCTGAAATTTGCAGCGATCTGGTTATCGCCCCGTTAGACTTATCGCAAAATTCTCGTACGCTTTGTATTCTGCTTGCTCAACGTCCCTTAAGCAAGAATAATACCATGTTCACATCAATCATGGTATGCATTCCTTGAGCGCAGACACTCTGGGGAGTCGCCTAGGTCAAGATAGATGCGTCATCCGCTCAAGCGAAATGAACAAAAACCCGGCAACCTAAGAACGCCCTTTGTATACCGGTATATTGCATTTGCTGATAGATATCACCTGAATAGGGGTATGTGATGCGTTACGTATGGGCCATGGTGCGTTAACTATTCGTGCGGCCTCGTTGTGCAGATGACTACCGTACCCTCACGCCGTGTTCATCTGCGCGTAAGGCACGCGTGTAAGTTTAATGAGGGTGAACATGTGTGCACAAGTGAAGAGTGCACGCATACCCGCCTTGTGATATGCTTTATGACATCCAGTGCAATGACAGATGATAAAGATATACTGCTGTTGCTGATGAACCAGTTCAGCCGCAGGAGTATATTTTGGAGTGCACCAGGATGATGAGTGGAATATCTCAGACTATTTTTGCGACCTTATTACTCCCCAACACCGATTTCATTATGTCCGATGAATCAATACATGCCATCGAACGGTCAGAACGGAAAAAAATTCACAAGCAGAGTCGCACGTGATTCCTAAGTCATCATCATCCTCGAAAAATTCGCTTTGATTAGGTCATCAAAGTGCTATATCACATGACTGCATGTGGTGACATGGCACGATGCCACTAGCCAAGATTCTGGATTGTCTACTCGTCACCGAGTTGTCATCGTGATACCATACACCATTCAAAATATCGACCGTCCATTCCCCCGCATATCCTACATTCCGTGGAGGCCAAGTGGAGATCCTTGGATCGACTGGCATAGTACTCAATGCAGATGTCACCATACCCTTCTATATGTACCACCGAGTGAGCGTCAAATATACACACACTATGCATAAAACATCGCACAAATATGCTCTCAACATCGAGTGTCACACATACTCACACCACCGAACATGACATCTGAATCGCCTCTTGGCGCTATAGTATAACTTACAACTGCTGCGACGCTAATGTAACATGTATATCCACCCTGTTTTCAGAACACATGCATGATGCAAGGTATTCACGCCGACTCCGAATGGGCACATCCTGTTGCCTCTTCTTGGCAGCAGGGATGACCTTCATCTTCGAATGCGCATATCTATTTTTACTTCCCACGTAGAATCCACGGCTGTTTACACAGGGCACCTCGGGATGAACATTGACACGAGAGGTAGCCGCCTTCATATGCAATAGGTCAAGCACTATGCCCTTGACTCCGGTGCACTGCTATTGTGGCACTTACCGCCGCGCGGACACACCCCGCGCGGACACGCCTCGTTTGCCCGATCCGATATTTGGAGCAAGTGACGACGCGCCTCCCCCCCCGGCTCCGGGCATGCTATCGAACTCCATGGTCTGTTGACTCACAAAGTTGTTTAACATCGGGGGAAGCCGCGTGGCCTTCTTCTCCTGTGACTTTCTCATGAGCTTCTGCTTGACCCAGCTCCCAACCTTGTCCAACCTCAGGAGCCAGGGTCAGCACCTCAGCGCTCACAATGAGCGCCGTGCTATGGGAACAATGCGAGATGCATGGTGAAAGCACCGGCGGCCTCCCGGGTGACCAAGGAAGTGAATGAAGGCATGGGCCAGGGTACACCCCACTTGGGTGCTTGTGCCAGTGTGCGCGCCTGATTTGGTAATTCGGACTGGAATTGCTGGAGGCCACCGGTGTCGTACGGACTTTGGAGTGGTGTTCTGCTACTCGGCCCAGCCTTGAACCCTGGGGAGATCAAATCAAGTCCACCTGGACCCCCAGGCACCCGTCCAGAGGGGGGCCGGAGCGGTGGGGGCCGGGCAGTGCGGGGTGTTAAGTTTTCTTGCTGCATGTAGGTTAGTGGTGGTTGCTGAGCTAGCGGCTGCTGCTGCTGCAGCTGCTGAACCTGCTCGCTCCCAAATAAACCCTCTCCGCTAAGCTTCGGTGTGCTCCACTAAAACGAGTGGTCGAAAGAAAGCGGCCAATGGGCAGGAGTTCTAAGGAGGAAGGTGGTTGACCTCCTTTAGGGAGATACAATTTCCCTGACCCGAAGAGTGGCGAGAGCCCCGGGTAGGCGCCGGGACATGGGAGGTGGATTCAAGCTGCGCCTCGCTCCTGAAGCATGGTCCGAGTGGTGCGAGGATTTTTTCGAATTAAAGGGCGAGTGTACTGGGGGCATGGGGGGCCTTATGGCATCACAGAGAGTGAATATAGAACAGAGACGTTCAGAGCTCCCTGCCGAGGGTGTGCAGAGTAAACCGATTTCGCTTGTGCCCGCCAACAGTTCCTGCCCCTCAGAGGCTTGGGGGTGGGAGACCACGCCCTGTTGCAGGCTGCGAGGGGGCACCTGAGCACTCTTGAGCCCCAGCTGCGGGCGCTCAGGCACCACACGGGTGGCCACTGCCGGCTGGTGCTCCATCTCTTTCTTCAACCGATCAAGGCGGCGCTGAGGGTCTGCTTTGCTCCAAACCGTAACACCCTCCCCGCCCCCCCCTGTGATGCTCGACTCCTGGCCACGCGCCCTCTCGCCCTCTCGCCTCTTTGCCTGGAGCGCACATTCCGCGCTCTAGTTGCGCGCGGCGAGACACTTCACATCTGGGCCGTCGATGCTGACGCTGGACGAGGCTGCCGTCACGACGATGGCTGGTCAGAGGATGCCTCAGAGGTTGCCGCCTCGAGCGGCCTCCGCCGATGACACTTTGGCAGGGCTTCCGACGATCGCCCTTCTGGGGGCGGCCCTCCGACTTTGGCTTCGGCAAGGCGGAGGAGTCAACTTGAGGACCCGCCCTCGTGGATGACGCGTCCGCGCGTGTGGATGGCTGCTCAAGTCGGAGGCCCATCAGCGCATCGGGACTTTGGGAGGAGGGCCGGAAGAGTGGATGAGACTGGGCAGGCCCGGTGTCAGGGGTTCGCACCGCGGAATTTCTCCTCTCGGGCGTGGTGGCGCTTGGGTTTGTTATGCCTTGCTTGCGACTTGAGATACAGCTCAGCGCTCGCCTCGTCCTGCGCCCCCACCGCCCTCCTCCCACTGAGCGCTGCCCCGTAGTAGTCTAAGGCCAGTCGATCTAGAGGTCTCCACTCGGCCAGCATGAAATGCAAAATATGCGGGGGAGATGAACGGACAATCTGTTGGGTGGTGTATGGTGTCACGTTGACGATGGCGATTCGTGTACGATGACGCAATCCAGACTCGCGACACGTTGTCGATTCGCTTACGATGAGAAGTAGGCAGTCCATAAATGTTCAGACAATGGCATCGTGGCATCATGCAGCACTGGGATTGGTGATCTATTAGTTCACACCAATCACAACACAGCTTTGACAAACTAAGTAACTAAGTATTTTGCCCAGATTCGTCCTTATACAGAGCAGGGGTACAGCACTGCAGACTTGTTGGGGAGGCGGGGGCGCCTGCTAGCATCTACAGTGGGACTATGGTCGCCCCTCGAGCTAGGACGGCACCGAGTGGCGGGCGTGCTGCAGTCCCAGGGCTCATGATTCGCCTACCCGTGCTTGGGGCAACGTTTTTGGCGAGATGGGGCGAGTATTGATGGGCGGTTGTAGGTCGGCTCAGTTTCTGGAGGCGTGTGCGTAGGTCTCAGTGTCATTCCTTTGGAGGGTCACTTCAGCATGTTCGGCAGGCCGTGAGCAGGTGATGTTGGACTTGGCTCCGAGGCAGGCGGGATGGCGGGCACTGGCAGCTCGCAGCAGAAGTTTGGCAGTCGAGGCGAGGCAGGCACCGTGAAACAAGTACACACTGAACGGCATGAGATGACGGCCACCACCGGAGAGCCACATGTCTCACATGTCACACAGACAGATCTGGGGATTTCCTACTGGACCTGCTCGAGCGAGCAAACTCTGGCTCTGGCGCAGGCTCTGGCGCAGGCTCTGGGGCGGCGGAGTTACCTTGAAGCCCCACTGATGCATCACCTCCTGCACGCGCTGCCGGTGCTTTTCCCCACGCACCCGGCCTCTGCCCCCCGCGCCTCGCCCCTCGGACATTGCACTCGCTGCGCTCGCCTCCGAGTCGCCAGCGCTGCTGGGCGCATACCCATCCGGCCGGCAGCTTCCTCCGATGCTCTCCGCGCTGTGCCTGCTCTCCTCACCGAAATCCCGCCCCGCTGCCTCCGCACAGCGGCCCCCACCGGCGCCATCTCCGTGTGCGGCAGGGTCCTGGTCGCCTGGGAGCCTGTGCCCGTTGTCATCCCACGTGGCGCCCCGGGGCGCGGGCGGCGCAGCGTACGGGTCCCCAGTGGCGGGCGGCGTCGCCCAGGCTGCACCACGGGGGGGCGGTTGTGGCGCGGAGTGCTCGGCCGCTGGCGGGGGGTGGAAATGGCCGTGCACTGGGACCTCGGCGTGGTGCTGAGGTGGCGCGGGTGGCGGTTGCGGGGCACTTGCGGGGGGCAGCATGGTGGTCGAGGGAAGGGGTTCATCGAGGTTGAGAGAATCCGGCGGCAGCAGTATCGCCACGTCCCCCTGAGGGAGGTCCCCAACACCCTCCCACAAATTCACCATCGTCCCTCTGATCCCCTCTGCTCAAGTCCCCTGGCTCCGCCGGCTCCGCCCTGCACGGACGTCAGCCCTCCGTGGACGGCGGTGGCACGCCGCGTCTCACCGCGTCCTGGAACGACACGACGCACGACTTCCCCCCTCGCGCAACATCGAGCGCCGTTGCACAATGACAGGCAGCGCAGCGGCACCACGAGCACATGCCACGCCACGTGGAGCTGCGCTGCGCCACAACGAGCAGTCGCCGGATCCGGGTCTCGCCAGCACGCCACAAATCAGTGAGTGCCAAACCAAGGTTCGAGAAAACGAGCGTCTGCGTGGCGCGGCGCTCAGTGAAGGGAACGGCATGGCTGGCGGGAGCTGGCGACAAGATGCTCCACCTGGTCCCAGTCGTCGTCGTCGTCAAGGAAGCGCGCGGCTTCCTGCGCGAATGCCCGCCCCTCCGCCCCCATCAGGAGAGCGTCCCACGAGTGATGATCCGAGGCAGGCAAGACAGGCCGGGAGTAAGAGATGCGAGCCATGCCATGAACCGGCGGCAACCCGGTTGATCACTGGCGGCGCACGAGGCTCCCAGAGAGCGTCCTCTCCCGCTGCAGGCAACGTTTTGTCTGGCCAGCGATTGGGCGGAGGGGCTGAAACTCTGTGGGGAATTGGCCGAGCCCCTCGAGCTCACAGACAACGAGGGGGTTGAAGTGAGCCACAGGTAGGGCCCCAGTTCAACGTGAAACCTTCCCCGCACCTCTGAGAGGCGGAGGCCAGGGCGTGTTAGGCCGAGGCTCTCGGGCGCCACGTCAGCCCACAAGCGCAGGCGAGGGCCGCGTCAGGATGGAGCCCACCGCCACGCAGGGTCGGCTGTGCTCCATATTCCCGGGAGCTCTCGGGTGATATGGTGGATTGGGTTCAGGGGATGGCGGACAGGGTGCCGCGGGACAGACGGTGCATGCTACTCGCAGAGTCAGCTGCTCGACGCCAGCACATGCGGACACACATGACCCTCGTGGCCCTACAGCAGCACTGAGAAGTCGGCGGACCTATCGCTGCCAGGACGAGCAGGCAGGCGGAGGGAGGGGTCTGCTCGGGAGGGACGCCCAGCACCTGCGCTGCTCGAATTCTCCGCCGCACCCGGACCCCCCTCCATACCGCCTGTGCGCGCCCCATCCCCTTTAATAAGCATTGCCACTCGCGAGCATTTGCCTTTCCGTCCCACCCGGGCACTCGTACAGCAGCCGGCCGGCCGGATTGTTCTACACATGCACGGCAAGGAGCTCCTCCCGGGCAACTGCTCCATCCCGGGTGCGGAAAACCCGTGTGCCGCGCACCCCTCTAGGCCTGTGCGGAGACCCATGATGGGGTGCTGTGAACACACACCTGAATGCGGGGCACCATCTCGGCCTCAAGAGCCTGGAACAACCCGGAGCCCCGCTGCCCCCTCAAACCAGAACCCCTCCCCAAGTGCGCCCCAAGCCCACTGCTCGGAGGCGGTGATCCAGCTCTGCAAGCGAACCGTGGGATCTGCAGGACTCGGGAGTCATTCTGTCGGCTGCGGTATCCGCCTCACAGCCAATGCAGCGCTGTGCCCAGCAAATGCGGCACAGATGGGGCGAGGGTGCGCCTTTTGGAAAGCGGATGGTGCAGAGAGGAGGGGGAGGAATCTGACGGCTCTCTCAGCACAGAATCCCGGTTGCTGATTGGAATGGACGTGCCACACTCGGCGGGCGAGAAGGGAAAACACACTGAGGCAGGCATGTGCTCAAATGCGGATGAGAGCGCAGCAGTGAAAGGCGGCGTTAGATGAACGGCTAGATGTGAAGCGGGTGACCAATTGCACGAGGATCAGGATACGCTGGAATGATTGGATAAGAATCCGGGTGCGGCACCACTCCCCGGCGCGGAGCAAGGTGAGATGCAACGGTCGGAAGTGGAATCAGGAGGAGGCAGACCAATCAGAGGTGGCCCATGGCTGTCTAGAACAGGCGGGGTGTGGCGAGGCGGAGGGCCTGCAGGGACCGCAGTGGGCGGCGCACTGCGCCATGTCGAGGGCGCCGGCATGCCACGCACCTCTCGAGCCTCCGCCTCTGCCTGCAGCCGCCGCCGCCACTCATCCTCCGCTGCCGCCGCCGCCGCCGCCCGCCTCTGCGCCAGGTCAGCGCGCCGTTGCGCCAGGTCGTCCCCAGCACGCACCCGATACCCTCGCCAGGCCGCCTGCAGCTGCCCGGCTGCGGACATGCGCTCACCATCCCGCCGCTCAGACGCCACCCGCGCAGCCATCTGGCGGGCCCGGCACCCGCGCCACCGTGCCTGTATCCGAGTCGCGCTCGAGACTCGCCACCGCTGGCGCCTGGCTGCATACCCCTGGTTCACCTTGAAGGCCGCCTGATATCGCCCCACGTCCTTGCTTTGATGCTCCCTGTGGCCCACGCCACCCCCCGCGTATCGTCATGCCTCACACCCCAACGTTCCCCATCAAGCTTGTGTCAGCCCCCTCCCTGCTAACCAAGGCGCGCTAACCAAGGCCAGGCCACCACAACCCCGGTGGATGAAAGACGCGTGCAAGAGCAAAGCCGGGCCACGCACTGACAAAGTGCCGCACAATGAGACCAGGAATGCAAGGTATTAGGAGGTACTCGCCTGTGCACGGTGCCATATCGGCATCTGTCACCATAAACACCGCAGAAGGCATCGGATGACCGTGCTCATCCCGCGCAATCTTCCCTAACACGGCCAGCAACGCGTCGTCGTCCTGCCCATTGCCATCCGCATGAAGCTCTTGCTTGCCGCCGACCGCCCTCGAAAAGTTTAGCGATCGATGGCGCCTCCCCCGTTCGTGCACCTTGCCCTCGTACTCAAGCGGCCTCCTTCCCGCTTCATGCTTTGGCGGTATGCCGCAATAAATGAGGGGCTCACAACTATGCGGGGGCGCCCGGCCTATGCTCTCGGCATGCGCGATGGCCTGCTTAAGCACACGCTTTTGCATCGGAGCTGTCATGCGACCGGGATGCATGCGCATGACAGGAAGCTCCGATGCAAAAGCGTGTGCTTAAGCAGGCCATAGCGCATGCCGAGAGCATAGGCCGGGCGCCCCCGCATAGTTGTGAGCCCCTCATTTATTGCGGCATACCGCCAAAGCATGAAGCGGGAAGGAGGCCGCTTGAGTACGAGGGCAAGGTGCACGAACGGGGGAGGCGCCATCGATCGCTAAGCTTTTCGAAGGTGGTTAGTGGCAAGCAAGATCTTCATGCGGATGGCAATGGGCAGGACGACGACGCGTTGCTGGCCGTGTTAGGGAAGATTGCGCGGGATGAGCACGGTCATCCGATGCCTTCCGCGGTGTTTATGGTGACAGATGCCGATATGGCACCGTGCACAGGTGAGTACCTCCTAATACCTTGCATTCCTGGTGAGTGGACACACTCCCACTATTCAAACAAAGACAACATCAAATATGCTATCGAGATCGCCCGAAGGTCAACCCACCGCACAACAGCGCCAAGCTGCGATCACCTGAGATGCCGCTGCAGCACACCGCATAACTCGGTCTCCGCCCCGTGCGCTGAGCTCTCTGCGCCCTCGCCACCTCGCCCTGCCGGTCCTGGGATATCCCCTGCTGCCGCCTCACCGATCGACCCGGCTGCCCCCCACGAGACCCTCCAGCGATCCCCGGCTGCCGCGCACTCCCCCCGTCTCCGCCGCCAGCTTCGCCTCCGCAGCGCTCACCTCGGCTCGCTGCACCGCTCCCATATGCGCGGCAGTGCTGCGGCTCCACCCCGCCGCAGCTGCCTCCAGCGCGCTCACCCCTTCCGTGCTCGTCTCCGCCTCCATCCCGCTGCAAGCTTGTGGCTCAGGCGTGGACTGGATACCATTTGACCCCAAAGCTCCCCCTAACCAAGACGCCTCCCAGTGGAGCCGAGCCAACAAGCGAGCCATGAGCACTGCGTGCTGGCTGCGGGGGAGGAAGTACTCTCCAGAGTAAAGCATGCGCCCGCTGAGCAGCTGGCGTCGCAAGCATGGCAGTGCCACATGCGGCGCGGCGCCCATCGCCCGCATGCCCTGCGCCACCTGCTGCACCGCGACCACAGCCTCGTTGTCCAGCTCCCTGGCAAACCCCTCCCCCTCCCCTCCTCGCGCCTCCGCGTCACACCAAGGCCCCCCTCCTCCCCGCCCGGGTCTGCATTGGGCCGGGCCTCCCATACAGAAGACATCAGGAGGGTGTCTCCAGAGTGGGCGGGGGGATGGCCTCCGCTCCGATATGCCGCGGCCACATGAAGCGGGCGCTCAGAGCGGAGCTGGGATGCCATCTTCGCCAATGCGGGAGACTCGCCGCACGCCCGTCTGCGAGAGGCGCGCTGTGACATACAGGGGGGGCGCAAGAGGGCGCAGGGGGGCGCAGGAGGGCGCAGGAGGGCGGAGAGTGCATGCGGCGAGGGAGTCGGGCAGATGAGATGTAGGCAAACGGGCCTGGAAGTCATCGCACTCGCGCCTATGGCAGGGAGGCTGAGAGAGCACACGCATGCTGGGGTGGGTGGGCAGACAGAACGCGGGGTCGATGGCGCATGAGGCGGAAGGATGACGTGGCGCGAGGGGTCACAGGACTCGCAAGGGGGAGAATCAGGAAGAACGGAGGCGGCGCGCACCGCAGGCGTGGCAGCAGCTGCTGCAAGGCCGCGTGATACTCTGGGTGTGCAGCCACGGGGTTGTCGTTCAGCTGTACCACCTCCATTTCTGAGCAGCCCTCTAGCGCCCACACCTCCTCGAGCCTGCTCTCCCCGCCCGAGCCCGAGCCTCACTGACCTCTTCCTCAGAAGCGCCGGACGCTCCGCAGCTGACGGCAGGGGCACGCAGCCAGAGGAGGCTGGGACGCCGCTCCATTAGCTGTCGGTCCGCGCGTGATAGGGCATGGGATGCTCGTCCCTCCCAGCATCGACGCACTGCCTTCGTCCACGGTAGGTGCGCGCCATACACCGCTAGATGCATGGCATCATCCAGGGTCGCGCGGGCCACACACCGTTCGATGCGGTTGAAGCTGAGATCCAGCACCCGCAGCAGCGGGCAGCATCGAAGCGGCTCTAAGTGAGCGATCCGGTTCTCCTGCAAGCGCCACCGCCACACGAGCGCCACTGCCCCCCATCAGAGCGGCCGCCTCCCATCTGCACCTCCTCCGCCTCTGCTGTCCCTTTAGCACGGGGTGCCTCCTCGGCGCGCGACAAGCCGCCTGGAAGCCCCACACCACGGTGATGGCCCCGCGGTGATGGCGCAGCTCTCACCTCCTGCTGGGCGCAACAGACCCCTGCCTACCGGGGCCCCTCGTGCCAGGGTGCTCACCTGGAGATGCAGGGACTGCAGCAGGGGCAGGCCCTGCAGGGAGGGCAGGCTCCGAAGCAGCGCGCGGTTCAGCCACAGGTGCCGCAGCAGAGGCAGCCGCAGCCCTCCCCCGCCCGAGAGAGCCCTCAGTGGGTTGTCCGACGCTCCCAGCGACTGCAGCTGCCGGCAGTCGCCCACACCGTCCAGAGATGACAGCTGGTTTACTGTCACGTCCAGGTGCTGCAGCGCAGAGCAATACGACAGGGCGTCCCTGCGCCCCCACAAACCACCCCCCCAACCCGCCGCCCTCATTTGTGGGGCTTTCGGGTTTTGGCTTGGGTTAGGGTTAGGGTTACTGCTGCAGACATCCGTGAGGAGTGAACGGTGATCCGTGAGCGCGGCAACCGGAGCTGCGAGGTGACTCCCGTTGAGCTTATGGCACGGCCATTGGGTGGTTCCGGCTTGGGGGGCTGCTCATGGCGGCGCCTGTGAGAACGCGGCTGGCAGGGTCGGGGGCCCCCGGGAAGCCGACTTCCCAGGGCGAGCAAAGGCGTGGGCTCCAACACTGAGCACTGCGCATGCCCCGCTGGCAGGCGCGGGGGGCGGGCGGTCACCCGAAGGAAGTGATGGCGTTAGAGGAGAGCTGCAGGCGGCGCAGGTTGCAGAGGCCTGCCAGCCCGGAGAGGTCCGTGATGCGGTTGGAGCACAGTGACAGGTGGCGCAGGTCCGGGCACCCCTCCAGCGCTTCCACGCGCGTGAGGCGGTTCACGTCCAAGCTCAGCGCGCGCAGCTTGCTCAGGCGCTCGAGGCCTGCCCCCCCCTCGCAGTCGCCCAGTCTCCCACCGCCACCTGTCCTTCAGCGAGGGCTGCCTGGAGGATGGTAGTCGATCACGAGATGAACGAGGAGCGAGGCGCAGAAGGCATTGCATGAGGGCCGTCCGATCGGTCCTACCTTCGACACGGCTCAGCTGGTTGTCGCACATCGATAGAACTTCCAGTTGCGGGCACCGCTCAAGTCCCTCCAGCCGTCGCACCTGCCCGCCAGCCTCTCCGTCCCGCGCCACTTCTTTGCCAGCTCCTCAATGGCTGGGCTGTGTCGCTGATAAGATCGAGAATGGTTTTCTTCGCCACATTCGCGCTGTGTGAAGGGGATGCATAGTACATTCCTCCGATGCATCGGGCCAGCTCGTCACAGGCCGCCAGGGGGGTGATCCGCAGCAACAAGGGCTTCTCGCGCGCACGCAGGCACCACGCACGGAGCGGGAGGGGGGGGTCCTGAACCTTGTTCACGTTCATGAGCAGCACTTGCAGACTGGGGCACTGCTCCAGCCCACGCATGCTGGTAAGACCCTCCAGCCCCAGGTCCACGCGTACGGCCCCCTTCAGGTCCCGGGCGCCTGCATTGGCTTCCAGCAGCTTCCGCGTTAAGGGCAGCGTGTCCCCAGCGTCCTCGTACGGCTCGCTGTCACCGCCTGCCAGCCCCACGGCCGCCCTCCAGCCTTAACCCCTCAACGCCACATGTGCCTACGCAGGCATAGCGGTGGGCAAGGGAAGAGTGGCTTGGCCTAGCGCTCAGAGAGGAGTGGAGAGCTCTGCCCCGTGCCGGATCCTTGCTACTGCCCACAAGCCTGTGCATGCCAAGGAGTGTGGAGAATACTCTCCACAGCCTCCACGGCCTAGCGCTGCAGTGCAGTGCGACACGTGGCACGAATGCTCCTCTGGTTTTGCTGCAGGGTGGCCATGCGGAGCACCTTCACAAATCGTTTTCAAGGGCTCTCCGGTCCGAGGGTCTGGGGAGGCTGCAACAACTTTCGCCGCCTTCCGTTTCACGTACTCGGACGTCCGGAGGCGCGTCACGGATACGCACGCAGGACCTTTTCCATGCTCGGGAACGCCTACGGCGCGGCAAGGACAGGCGCTTCGACCGCGTGCTCAAGTGCATCCGGCGCACACGGATGCTCCAAGAACGAACGTCCAGGATCTTCTTCAGGTGCACGAACGGCCGGGGCTGCTCCAGGAAGTGGCCGCCGGACCGTGCCAGATATGTCAGCAACGCCAGCAAAGGTGCCAAAGGTGTGCCAAGTGGAGACGCCTCCGAGGGATTACCCGGGTGCACATCCGCGAGCTGCGGGTGGACGCTCTCCTCCTCCTCCTCCGCGCCCTCCAGGAACCTGCTCCCGCCCGCCTGTATCGCCCAGCAAACGCGCCACCACCGCAGATGAGAGCGCCGGCGACGCAGGGCCCGGATGCACCGGCGCCGGCGTGCATGCACCTTGCGCCAGGACAGCGGCTCGGGTGTTGCTTCAGGGCTGGCTGACGTGGGCCACTGCTCACCTCGGAAGAGCAGCGCCGCCCGCGCGCTGCGGCAGCCACGTCCTCTAGCCCTACCGGCACCGGCCACGCCCAGAGAGCCTCCGGGCCGGCCTCCCGCAGCACCTGCAGCACGCTGCCGCCGATGCCTTGCTCTCCTGCAGGCCCCCCACCGCGCCGCCTGCTCAATAAGTGCCTCGTGGCGGAAACTCCCAAGCGCATCGCAGCGGCAGCGCCTCGGGCCTCGACAGCCTGCCTACTGCTGCAGCCTCCTGCCCCCCCTCTTGTTTCCATAAAGGGGCAGGCGAGTCCCTCCAGTGAGCATCTCGGCTCACGCCCACAAGCAGCACAGCGCATCCTAAGGGGGCTCCACAGCATCCCCCCCTACACCCCAGTTCGCCCGGATCAGACTGCGCCTACCGTGTGTGATTGCTGATGTATCAACTTGCGACTCGAGAACTGCCCCGTGTTCGTCACGCGTTGCCACGGAGGCAGCGATGACCCCCGCCAGCTCGGCCGCTCGTACGCCGGCCTCGACGCGCACCGCACGCCTCCCCGCCGCCGCCAGCTCGGCCAGCCCGAGCTGAAGGGCCTCCTGGGCCGCCGCCTCCCACTGGGCCTCATCCGCCATCGTCACGTCGTCCCGGGCGGCCGCCGCCATCGCTTGCTCCACGAGCTGCTGGAGGCTCGTGGCGGCGCGCCGCACCCGTGCGCTCATCTCTGCCTCGGCGTCCGCCAGATCTCCTTCCATGCCCCCAAGTCGCTGCGCCTTCCGCGCCGCGCTCTGAGCCTCCCTGTACGACCCGTTCCTGATCCGAGTGCCCCACACCCAGCCCCGTCTCAGGCACTTCAAGCAGCTGGCAGCTGCCCGCACACCGTCTCCTGGGGTCCTCCAGCATGGGGGCCTACCACGGCAGCTCGACCCCGGCATGACTCAATCCCGGGACCAATCACGAAGCTTCTCGTGGAGTGAGCACCAAGCGAGAGGCCCCGCAACTTGCAAAACCAGCTCGTCACAGAGCGATTCACTCGGAGCATGCTAGCCGCTGATTGAGCGTGCTCGTCATAGGGCGGTTCACTCGGAGCATGCTAGCCGTCGATTGAGCATGGCCATAGGACACAAAGGGGCGGGCAAGAACTGACTGCTGACAAGAGATGGGGACGGGAGGCGTGAGAACCTGGCGGCTCCTCGCAGCTCCGCCTGCAGCGCTTCCTCCCGGAACTCGAGCGCCTTCTGGATCTGCTGCGCCGCCATCTCCGCCCCGCCGCCACGCGCCCCGGCATCGCCTCCCACCCGCCGCACTTCCGCCAGCTGGATCTCCACCTCTGCGCGGCTTCCGCCAGCCGCCGCAGCCTGCGCCGCCGCCACCGCCTGCTCTCTGCGCCGCCCCAGCGTTTGCTGCGCCTCCTGCACGATGCCAGGCCCGAGCCCCAGCAGGCGGGACTCCTCCCCTGTGGCTCTCCCGCCCGACACCCCCCGTCTCCCCTCAGTATGCCCCCCGCCCTCGAATCTGCGTTCCTCCTGCTTCGTGACAAGCCCCTCCTTCCCTCCCTCACCCCAAACAGACGGTTGTGCTGTCCTGATCTCCTGATGCGCGCAGGCGGCCTCGCCTTCCTCTTAGGCACGCGCTGCCAGGCGCATCAACTCTCACGCAGGGCTTCTACACCCCCGCAGCATCAGCACCTTCATTCCACTGCTCTCCTCTGGATATCAAAGCCCACCCCTCGCATGCCACCCCTCGAGGCACTCTAGCGCCGTTCATACCCGCCCTGTACCACACCCCTCGAGGCACTCTGGCGCTATTTATACCCCCCTGTACCACACCCCTCGAGGCACTCTGGCGCCGCTATACCACCCCCTGCAGCACACCCCTCGAGGCACCCTGGCGCCGTTTATACCCCTGGCAGCACACCTCGAGGCACTCTGGCGCCGTTTATACCACCCCTGCAGCACACCCCCCGAGGCACTCTGGCGCTCGTTCATACCCGCCCTGTACCCCACCCCTCGAGGCACGCTGGCGCCGTTCATACCCCCCCTGTACCACACCCCTCGAGGCACGCTGGCACCGGGCACCACAGTGAGAGCAGCATCGCCCCTGGGCAGCCCTGGGCATGGCGCAACAAGCCTCGCCGCCGCTGAAGGCGCCCAGCACGGCATCCACGTCAGCCGAGGAAGGGCCAAGCGGCCGCATGGGGGCGCCCAACACGGCATCCACGTCAGCCGAGGAAGGGCCAAGCGGCCGCATGGGGGCGCCCAACACGGCATCCACGTCAGCCGAGGAAGGGCCGAGCGGCCGCATGGGGGCGCCCAACACGGCATCCACGTCAGCTGAGGAAGAGCCGAGCGGCCGCATGGGGGCGCCAGGAGTATCCGCGCAGGCGGCCGCACCGAGCTCCGCCACCTCCGCCGCTGTCTTGGACGCAGCTGCCTCCTCCAGTCGCAAGGTGAGTTCACCACGGCGCCGCTGGTATGTCGCCTGCAACCGCATCACCGCCCCGCCCGTTACCAAGGGGGCTGCCAAGAGTGAGTTGGCCGTGCCACCGTTGCCTCAGGGACCGTCAGATGCGCCGCGCGGTACGACAAACGAGAGGCTCGATGGCCACGCCGCCCAAAACTAAAACTACGCATTTATTGGTGGGGGTGCAGCACGTGAAGATGGCGCAAGCAGTTAACCTTCGCGGTGGCGGCAGCCTCCAGCAGGCCGACCTGCCGCGCCTCGGCCACGATTGCAGCAAGCTGCTCCGGGTCCACTTGGCGGGCCGCGGCAAGCCTCTCCAACTCCGCTACCAGCTGCAAGTCCCGCGTCACCACCCTCTCTAGAGCAGCCTCCCCCTCGCTCGCCTCCACCCCAAGCCGCAGCGCTTCCTCGCACAGCACCTCGGCCTCCTCCCGAGAGGCCCTTGCCGCCGCCGCCTGCCGGAGCATACCTGCCACGTCAGATTGCACAGCAGCGAAAGCGCGAGGTACCACCCGGATGCCATGCATGCCCCACCCCGACGTACCATCCTGTACCACAATGGGGCGACGTGGGCGCTCGGTGCTCCTGGGGGGTGCTACTAGGGGGTGGGCGAGGAGAGGGCACAGCGGGCCGTCTTGCCTGGAGCTCTGTACGGCAATGCTTCACACGTTCGGAGAACCTGGCCGCGCAAGCCTCCCTCTGTCCCACAAGCAACCCCGACCGCGGTACGTCCAGGTCAGGTATCCGCAGGCGCGCGACCTTTCTGAGGGGCCTCCCTATAATGACTCCCGAGGGGGGATGTGGTGGTCCAGGTATTCGCTTCCATTAACCCCGCTCGCACGGGGCCCTCAAAAAAGAAGTCTAGGCGTCACCCTCCACACCTGCATGGCACGCTGGCATGGCATAGCCGGGGCCACCAACCCTCCGGACTGTCTGGACAGAGGCGATGGGCACACGCGCACCTCCGCATCGCTGGTGCGCAGGCGGCGCGCCTCCTTCAAGGCCGCGTGGAACTCCTCCGCACCGCCGCCTGCAGCGGCCTCCCGCAGCCGCCTGCCGCTTGCCCCCACCTCCGCCGCGTGTGCCTCTGCGGCGGTCGCCGCCTCCTCCTGCAGACCGAGCCCTCGAGCCGCCGCCAGCGCCGCCTGCACCTCGTCCGCTGTGCCCGCGTGCAGGGCCGCTGCCAGCGCGTCGCGCGCCCCACACCGCTGCCGCTGCATCCCAGCATCTCTCCGGCCCAGAGCGCCCCGCACCAGCGCCTGCGTCATCCTGGAAGCCGTCAGTGCCACTGCTGTGGAAGCCTCAGACCGGCAAGACACGGGGGCGCTTATCGTGGTGGGGAATGCCGCGGGGCACCGACAGATGAGCCGCACGCGCACCAGCGGGCCCCGCCTGGAGCAATGGCGGGGCGCAGAAGCAAGGCAGAGGGGAGCCGGTGTCATGGTGGGATGACGCGGACCTCAGAGTGCTACACGAATGGGACAGGCGGAAGGTGCGACGGCGGTTAGAGAGACAGGGGTGGAGCGGAGGAGAGATGCCGCGAAGCTTGCAGGGAGCACGGCGAACGGACCGTGTGCCCGTCGCGGCCTCGCGGATATGCACATGCAGGGGAGCGCAGGTCTTCGCCCGCCAGCATGCAGATGCCGCCGCCCTGCCCGGCTCCCACGCCGTGGTGCATATAATTGGGGCGGCGGGGGAAGGCAGAAGACAAAGGAGTGATGCCGGGGGTTCGAGGCCAGCTGGCGGTGGGGAGGGAAGGCGCGCCTGCATACGCGTAACCGCTACGTGGCGCATGATCCGCGCGTCGCTGAGCTGGTATGCCAAGTAGGCACGCGTGATTCGCCCGACAGCGAGTCGCCGCGCCAGCTGTTTCACGGCCGCCTCCCCTCCCCCTCGCTGTCACCCGCCGGCCCATGGCTGCCACTGGGCGCCGCACCACACCACGCCGCCGCAAGCCACAGCAGATGCACTTGGGGGGCCCAACGCGCATCGCCCACACATATCGCCTGCCACATGCCACCTGGCGCTGCAAGATCCGCCACGTCGGGGCGTCAACACTGCAGGGTATTGGACAGGGACCTCCGGGGGGCGCACCTCCTGCGCCCGAGTCTCTGCTCTCTGCTTTGCAGCTGCCTCGCGGAGCTCTATCCGCTGCCGCTGCATCTCCGCTTGCTCCTGCCTCCATGCACCCTAACCTCCTCAGCCCCTCCGCCCGGCGGGCGTGCCACGTGGCGTGCAAGCTCGCCGCTGCGTGCGGCTAGCGCCTCGACTCTCGCTCCAGAAGACTCATCCTATGTACTCCTGGTGGCCACACTCGTGGCCCCCATTCGCCATCCCCAGCACCCTGCTCCCCAAACTTGACCAGATACTTAGCGCCTGGATGGTGCATTCGTCCGCCCCCTGACCCCTGACCCCCGAGTCCCGAACCCCGACCCCTTCATCATTGGCAACCGTTTCTCGAGGAACCATCTTTTCTTCAATCCAAAACTAAGAGACACGCTCCGCAGCACCACGTGGCGACCCTCTGCCTCCGCAGCCACGTGGCGAGAATCGGCTGTGCGCGCAGCGCTTGGCGCTCCTACCTCCTCGAAAGTGCGGAACTGATGGGCCAGGGCGGCGATGGAGGGCCGGAAAGCCGAGTTATTCAGCCTAGGCCACCACACCGCAGCTCCCACACAGCGCACGCGGCATGCATACGAAGGCTCAGCCTAGCGCGTCGCCAGCCCAGCAGGCCCCCACGGTCTGCAGGCCAGGGCCATGGGGGGGATGGGAGGCTCCCAGTTCGCGCACCTCCATCTCCGCGGCGCGCGCGGCCTTGAGTCTCTCCTCGAAGGCGACCTCCTCCGCCTCCGCCGCGCGCTCCATCTCCATCTGCTCCTCTACACGTGCCTGCTCCTCCTCCCTCATCGCCTGCAGCCGCGCGAGCGCCTCCAGCCTCTCCTCCTCTAGCTTCTGTTCTGCCGCCGCCTGCGCCGCGGCCGACGCCTCCGCCGCAGCGGCATCCCGCGCTCGGCGCATCTCCGCCTCCGCCTCACGCTGCCTGGCCCGCTCCGCCTCCTGCGCCTTGTACTCCAGCAGCATGGCCTCCCTCTCCGCCTGCCCCAACAACCATCTCTCCGTGTCTGAGAGTTCTCCGCCGGGAACCGGGCAGCCAGCAGGACCTGGTGGAAGTCGCATCATATCGAGCAGTCCGCCACTTGCGCGAGCTCAGAGCGGCTCTCTTCGGTTACCGCACGATACTCTGCCCCGCCACTTGCTGATCATCCAAAACCTGTGAATGCAGTGTTCACGAGGATGATGGAACTGAGGCCGAGCCGTCGAGGCCACGGGGAGTGAGCGCAGTGGGGACCAGCCTCCAACGGTACTTGTCACGACCGCCTCGGCCACAGGGCGCTGGCTGGAATTACCAGCGGTATGAGGGGACCGGAGAATATGTAATATGGACTGGCAAATATGTACTAGGTAGTATGTACATCTGCCGACTCGGAAAGAATTAACTTCTACGTCTGTCATGGGATGCTATGCCAGTCACCCTCGCCAAACACGATACGCGGAGAGGTGACCGGTTCGGTATCAAGCCATGGTGACGGCACACAATAGTTTTGCTGTCAGACGACGACTAACGTGTTCGGTCGTCGTCGCGGAGGACGTCGCGGAGTCGACTAACGCCGTCTCTGCGGAGGCTCCAGTTAGTCACCTCCGGAACTGCCATACCTCCTCTCTGTACTACCCGAGAGAGGGCAAGGGAGATGCGAGAGGGTGAGGTGATCCCCCCATCTGCAGTGCCCAGAAAGAGTCGGAGCGGAGGCCAGGAGGAGCCTGCCCTCTGTTCATGCCCCCTTCCGGCGGCTCCCAGCAAATCCACCGTGAGAGGACACCAGCGTGCGGTGTTCCCTTGCTTGTCCCCACTTCCGTTGCCAGATCACGGGAGACCGGCACGAGGCCATCGTGTCAGTACCTGTATAGTGCGCATGGCCTCATCTACCTGCACGCCCTCCAAGTCCCCCTCCGCCAGAGCCGGCAGAGTGCCAATCCCCTCCTCCAAGTCTTCCTCGCCGTGCCCTGCTCCACGCCCACCCCCACCGGGGCATTTGAGACCTGGGAGCACTCAGGGGTCCACGGTCCTTCCGGCTGTTCCCGGCTTCCTCAAAAAGGCACTGGGGAGCGAGGGGTAAAGGGAGGGAAGACGGGAAGGAGTTCTGCTCCTGTGGCTGGGAAGGCACGAGGGGGCCGGGGGGGCCCCAGAGTGTGGCTGACCTGCGGGCTGTGAGGTCGGGCGGCTCGAGGTGCGCGAGGGAGGCGCGCTCTCGACCACCCGCTGCATGGCCGCAGTCGTCTCCTGCATCCTCCTCCTCTCCCCAGAAGTCGTGACTGCGGCGCTGCTTGCTTGCAAGGGGGGGGGTCAAGCGCGGCCTTGGGGGAACGGGTGGGGCCTTACGCCCCACCGCCCCTCACGTCGTGTCACACAAGGATGGACACGTGGCAGGATGCAAGAGCAACTCAGCCGAGAAAGGCAGAGTGCGCATGCGAGGAGCCCGCCACCTCCCAGCTTTCTGAGGGGGTTTGCCGCTCCCCGCCATTGACATACATCCCTCCGCATCCCTCTGTGCGCCTCCCACGCTCCGCTCGCCCAACCTTCACACCCCCACCGATGCTGAGCTCGGCACAGCGTCACGGACGGAGAAGGTCGAGCTCGCAGAGCAGTGGCGTACAAGCCTGTTCGCTTCTGCGGAG
This sequence comes from Cymbomonas tetramitiformis, assembly GCA_001247695.2. Taxonomy (NCBI): domain Eukaryota; kingdom Viridiplantae; phylum Chlorophyta; class Pyramimonadophyceae; order Pyramimonadales; family Pyramimonadaceae; genus Cymbomonas; species Cymbomonas tetramitiformis. The sequence continues at coordinate 43,385 of LGRX02001865.1, read as the reverse complement.
TGAGAGGCCCCGCGGCGCCTGCGGAGGAGCCACCAGCGACGAAGGCACCGCGAGCTCCGGCGAGAGCGGAAGCGCGATAGTCGGCGAACGGCGCCCGGAAGCGATTCGCCGTCTTGAATTCAAGGTGGGAGAATACCTCCAGCCTAAGGCGTCGAGCTGGGGGGTTTGGTTGCAGGGAGGGGAGCGGGTCGCTGGGATCAGCACCTCGAGGTCCCTCTGGAAGGCGTCGAGCTTGGCCTCGCGGGACGCGCACGCGGTTTGGAAGCGCGCTAACGCTTCCGAGCACGTGCCAGCTCGCTCTTCCTCTTCCTCGTCGGATTCCAGCAGATGCGCTGTGTCTGCGGCAGGCAAAATGCTGATGGTCAATGCCCCGAAGAGGACACGGTCACAATGAGTCTCGAACGGTCACGGGAACCATGTCACCATCGGGCGGGCTGGCGTACCATGAATGCTGAGGAGGGTATCGGTTTCGCTTACAACGCTCTCATTGTCGTCGTCGTCGCCCTGTCAAATACATAACGCCCAAAATAGAGGATATGAGGTAACCTTTCACGTTGCTCCTTCCATGCAAGCTTTGCTCGCAGAGGTCGGACCAGCGGGTTCAGCGGGAAGACATGGGGTCGCGCCGAGACGTGCACTGCATGATGCAGTGGCCCCTCTGTCCGCTTCGAAGGATAGCCATAGTTAGATGTCGCTTCAGTGGAGTGGGAACGGATGGATTAGAAGATTCCTCAATCTCGCTCTTCGGAATCACGACCGCTTTCACAGCAGGCAGAAGCTGGGGTTCACGCGTCCCAGGTGAAGAGTATGAACGGTCAAGCAGGAACCCCACCGTCGCCAACGGCAGCCTGAACAGAGCCTGGAAAATGAAAAGGCGATATGCTTTGCGGCAAAGAGAAGACATCTCGGCTCGCCGTCGAACGCCCGTGCTTCTCGACTGACGACCTCGAAGAGTCCGCTGAGAATACTGCGTGAAAAATAGGTTGGCAAGAGGACACTGCCGTGTGTTTATGTCTCGCCTCGTGGGACGAAGAGGAAAGTCGGAAAGACACAGGTCAGGTTCTGAGATCGGCATTAGGGCGGAGCGCACCAAAGCTTCCAGGTCCCTAAGGACCTCCGCGTCGATAGACGACTCATCCATGCTGCTCTCGAGCGAAGAACTTCCCAGCTTACCTCAAATATACTACTGAAGCACAGAGTGAAGGGTTTCCCAGCTTGCCTCCAGTACACTACTGAAGCACAGACTCGACAGAGCCGGGAGACATGGCTTCAATCAAGGACCCGAACAGCTCTTCGACCTTTCAGCGGCATAGGATAAAGAAACTTGACGCAAATTTGCATTAATATGAGTATCTCTTGTGCTCAAACACATCGAGGATCGCATGGCGGAGTATACCAATTCATGCAAGTAATGCCCTCATTCACTGCTCACAAGTCACATTTCCATTCGATTCTTTCGTTGCGTCAGACGAGAGAGTCGAGTTGAGAGTAGTCAGGCACAAGTCAGTAAACAACCCTTTCGTTTGCTTTCATCGGTGCGGTCAAAAGAAAACTGAGAAGGATTCGTCATTCGATTGTCAATTTGTCATGCGATAATCACGAGAGTCATGTCATGTCATGTCATGTCATGTCATGTCATGTCATGTCATGTCATGTCATATGTCATGTCATGTCATGTCATGTCATGTCATATGTCATGTCATGTCATGTCATGTCATGTCATGTCATGTCATGTCATGTCATGTCATGTCATGTCATGTCATGTCATGTCATGTCATGTCATGTCATCGGTCATGTCATGTCATGTCATGTCATGTCATGTCATGTCATGTCATACAGCGTCTTAGTGTTGTAATGAAACCTCACATTTGCACTCAGATGCTGCATCGGTCGGTAGATCGAATCCCCCGCCCGTCGCGTGACATCTGAGCCGCTCACGAGACCCGCCTTGCATGTTGTGAAGAGCACTTCTCACGTTCCGCCAGTGTAAAGAGCTGTTTCAGCGGTGTTAATTAATGAATAGATTAGGAACATCCGCAGCATGCTAGCATCAAAATATGTTGCACACGACATACTTTGGGCGCTAGGTAACTTGCCCGCTCAGATTTGGTCACTCGTCGAAGCGGATCTTGGGGTCCGGCCTCGCTTCGAGTGGCGAGGAGCGGTAAACTGATGAGAAGAGTGATTCTCTGGCTGGTGGGGGATATATATATATAGTCAGATATATATCTATCACAGAATGGCAGTCAGTGAACACTTGCCTTCGGAATACTAAGATGATAACATAAAATACTTTAGGGGTTTTATGCATCTGTGTTCCGAGCTACCGAGACGCATGCTACGTGTGACACGGCTCTCCGAAGGAGGACAGCAGGAGACAGGCCCCCCCACTTTATAGTGGGGGGGTAAATCGGTCTACCCGTGACACCACCTCCTCCAGAAGGAGAGAGGTGGAAACAGGGAGCAGTGTCAATAGGCCTGCCGGCCATCCCACAGCAAGAAATCTAAGGAGCCTGTTTCAACTCAACTAGATGGGCATCCGCCGGCGCTAGTTCATGCTGCTTAGATTGAAACAGAGGGCTACACAAAATTGTCTAGTGAATCACGGTTTGGGCTCTGGAGCAGGCGGCGGCGACGTTCTCGATGACAGAGGACGTCGAGCGTAAGGAAGACGATGTTCAGCCAATGCCCGTGCGGTGCCAAGGCCAAAAGCGGCCTGGCACCACCAGAGCGAATGCACCGACGAAGAAAGGGTGAGGAGGTGGAAGGTGGAAAATGCGGTGAAGGGATGTGGTTGAGCTCATGGGAAAAGGCTTGAAAGGGATGACGGTGAAGGGTGAAGTGGGCGTGACAACACCACCAGACACCACCAGATGGTGACCAAGGGGCGCACAAGGTGAAGGTGAGGGAAGGGGAGGGATGAGGTCGAAATAGTCAAAGCACTCGCTGTCGATGGTGAGCGCGATGGACTCGAGCTTGGTGTCTGGTGCGCAAACACCACCAGACACCACCAGACCATAGCCAATGGTAGGATGTTGCCGATGTACTCGAAGAGAGATCAACGCTGAACGAACAGCGGCCATACGTGCACGCAGAGGTCCAGTGGACATGGTCGCCGACCACTGACCGCTGACTGCAGAATCCGCGAACCCAAAGCTAGGGTTCCCAAGCGAAAAGCTAACTTTTCGTAAAATTAAGCAAATCAAACGATGAAAGGGTCAAATTGGGGTAGATTCTCGCAAGGAAAACGTCGGTGAAGTCAAAAACGTCGTGCGGCAAACGGTCTTCCCGCCAGGAGCGGTGCTGCTGGCCAGAAAGTCGAGAGTGCGTTTGGGTTCTTGGTGTCGACGCAACTTTCCGTAAAATTAACCAAATCGAGTGATGGAAAAGTGAAATCGGGGTCAAATTTCACGGGGAAAGCGGAGGTTAGGTCAAAAACGGCGTACGACCAGCCAGTTGGTCGTACGAAAAGCACAGCTGACCGCGCGTGGTTTCGTAGAAGAGGTGTTGTGTTATGGTCGTGAATAAGGACACGAATCTGTTGTTAATTGTAAAGTGGCCGTTGATGAGGAAACGAATCTGTTGTCAAAATGATTAGTCGCGAGAAAAAATCACGACGTGGTGAAGTCCGTGAAGACGTGGTAGTCGATAAGGTGACGAATCTCTGGTGACCGGTACGTTCGGCGAGACGGAAATTAGGAACTCCAAAAAGAAAATGCCACCAAAAGAAGTGGTGACCCGTAACCTGATGAGAAGTGAGATTCTCTGGCTGGTGGGGGATATATATATATAGTCAGATATATATCTATCACAGAACGTGCAGTCAGTGAACACTCGCTTTCGGAATACTAAGATGATAACATAAAATACTTTAGGGGTTTTATGCATCTGTGTTCCGAGCTACCGAGACGCATGCTACGTGTGACACGGCTCTCCGAAGGAGGACAGCAGGAGACAGGCCCCCCCACTTTATAGTGGGGGGGTAAATCGGTCTACCCGTGATAAACGCCATCCTCGAAACGCCATTCTCTTGGCGTTCTGACCAAGGGAGTGGCCGTAGCTACTTAGCACAACTAAGTGAACTTATGTAAAACGTTTAAAACGCGCAGATGCGCTTCATCCGCTCAACGAATCGCTGGCGGTATGAAGCACATCTTCCGCTCTATCTCCGCGGGATGTCGCTAGGCTGTCGAAGTACAAAACTTAATATATTGAACTCCTAAGGTGTTGTCCGTAATAAATATTGTTAATTATGCAAAGATCAACAAAACTGTCAGACAGAATCTTCTCGTTTTGAGATTAGACCTAATGAGCGTTCCCTCAAGCAGCGCCACCGTCCCCCTAGCGGAAACCGGGAGGACGTTGGCGCGTTGTCCGGTCAAACCGCGGCAAGACCGGAGATTCTGTCTGACAGTTTTGCTGAACATGCCCTTCTGAGGGATACTGAAAGAGCGCGCCGCCGAATTTTGACAATTCGCCACGTAGGATACTTCGAAGCCGTCAAAGTTAGCGGAATACACTAAATCAGAATAAGCGGACAAATCAGGCTATGAAAACCAAAGAACTCGAATTCTGGGTTAAAGACGCCATATGACGTCTCTGGGCTTTTATTTGATGTGAAAATAAATATGGACCTAAAACGCTGTATGTCATGTCATGTCATGACATGTCATATGTCAGTTCATCGGTCGAGTGTCAAACTGTCGATTGTCGATTGTCGATTGTCGAGTGTCGAGTGTCGAGTGTCGAGTGTCGAGTGTCGAGTGTCGCGTGTCGCGTCGTGTCGCTGGGCAAAAAAGCGGAAGGGAATCAGGCAAGACGGGAGGGAGCAATCAGCAAACCGAAACAACCGAAGGTTTCTGGTTTGTGGTTTCGTGAGTTCGGAGTTCGTGCTGAGAGTGCTGAAAATCCCACCATTCTCAAGAAGCTTCTATCAACTTGAAAATTTTCACATGCGCCCAATATCGGTGTGCACTGCTGTGTGGGGAGGGGCTCAAGTAGTGCACCATAAGCCTGCGCGGATCCAAAGGCCGACTTCTTTTCGGGCTCCGCTGTCCCCAGCCGTTTCTTGCCCCAGCATAACTTCATTCCGAACACACACTATTTCTTCAGTCTCCCGCCAGATGGAAAAACATCCGAAGAGACGCCGAGGCGAAAAGTTCGTCTTTCGCGCACAGGCTGCAGAACCTGGGACTGCGCCCATCGCTCAGGGCTACCTTGCACGAATCGCTGAAAACAACGTGGCTCCCACGACCGAGGTGTTTGCGCCTTTTCGGTTTGAAGGCACGGACGTCGGAAATATTAGTGTGGTTTTCGCGAAGCAGCTGCAGCGCTTCCCACGTGTGTTCGTCGTGGACTTCCCCAGCGCGATCACCATGAATCCTGCTCTGCAGAGTCCAGAGGAGCGTTCCGACGCCGCCGCCGGCGTGCTGAAAGAGCTAGCGTCGGAAGGAGTGGTCACCGGATGGAGAGACGAGCTTTACCCCGTGTTGAAGGGTTTTGGCTCTCCGCCTCTTCTGTGCGTCGAGCGAGCCGCTGCACAGCTGTTTGGAATTACGGCGTACGGCGTGCACGTGAACGGCTATGTAACATTGCCGAACGGCGAGAAAGAGTTGTGGGTTGCCAGACGAAGCTCAACAAAGCCAACTTGGCCCGGATTGCTGGATCATATCGTGGCTGGAGGCCAACCTCACGGTATCAGCCCAACTGCGAATGTCGCCAAGGAGTGTTCGGAAGAGGCGAACATCCCCCAGGATCTAGCAGAAACCGCCGTTGCAGTAGGTGCAGTGAGCTATAAGGGCGTGACGGAAGGCAATCTGAAAGGTGATGTCCTGTTCTGCTATGACCTGCACTTGCCCCTCGACTTCACGCCGGAAAACATGGACGGTGAGGTGGATGAATTTATGCGGCTCCCGCTTTCCGAAGTGGCGGAGTTGATTCAGACGACGCAGGACTTCAAGCCCAACGTGAACCTAGTTATCATAGACTTTCTCGTCCGGCACGGCTTCATTCGGCCTGAAGAGCCGGACTACTTGCAGATAGTCGCAAGCTTGAGGAGCGGGGTGTGCGCTTAACTTGCGCGCGGAATGGGCTCGCACGCTGCTGGAACGCCCATTACATCTGTGCTTTGAGCTTTTCATGCAACCTTCCATTCAGATATTCAGCTGATGCCGTCTCTAACTCATCTCATGGCTGCATGGGTTTATCCTATTGGCGACAAACAAATCAGTCATCTTCATAGATTTCATGAACCTGTTATTGTCAAAGTCACCCTTATCGATTTCCTCGGTATGCGGCCGGTGGTGCCTGTCTCACCCACAGGCTAACATCCAGAAAGGTCATGTCCCACGTAGCAGCGACATGCTGCTTCTGCTGGACGTCCACCAACAGTTTTACAGCACGAGATTCGTTGCTGAGAAGTTGCAGTGTACACGTTATGTAACAGTTGGTCTTTGCAAGAATGCGTAACGAGGTTGTGAATATTATTATTATATATTGAACTGCACTGTGAAACGCATTTGCTGGATTTAGCGATCTAATTTGCTATTTTTTGAAATATTAATTGCTCTATTAATGTTCTATGCTTTAAGTATGGAATTGCATGAATGCAAGCTCGATTTGGGCAGGAATCTTCTTCTGTTCCGATGCATGAATGCCTAGCAATTTTATAACAGATAACAACGCTTATTTTGTACACCTGGCGACAATAATGGTCAAAAGAAATCTGCCGTTCCAGGGAAATGTAGTGTGTGATGCACTCAACCTTCATGACGATGGTATCCACTGCACTGTTCGATTTGGATTGTGTTTTACATCAGGCAAGTTGTTGTCAATTCCAAGAACCCCCGGCTTCTCACATCACAACCCAAATAATACCAGAATATTACTCGCAAATAATTAATATCAATGCAAAATTTGCCAAATACGGTGTGTAGCTTTCAGGCATATTTTTCATGCTCAGATGACAGAAAGTAGGCATATTGTTCATATATGAAGCATATTCCAGCAGTATCGGAACGCTGAAGGTTTGAATTCCGACCAGAATTTATGTTCGAATTCTTCGTATTTTAGATACTTGACAAACACAACATATGCAAAATTGGAATATGCATGGAACATGCAAATCAATTTATATCCACAAGCCCTAATTAAGGAAGTAACCCGTATATTTGACTACACGTGGGAACATCAAATAGTTCTAACAATAATCGACTCTGCATTAATGTTGAAACATTAATAAGTATAACGCGGATATGATCAAAATAACAGATACAGGGTTGGGTATATCGTGAATCGCAAGATTTTGTGCCCGTGATTACACTTTGTATTTTATAATCCATTTCAGTGGGACCAATATCCATGGCATGCAACTACGCGGTAATAGTACACTGCGGTACGCGTGCGGACATAAGCTAGTACGGTCAAGGCGCGCGTCGTAGAATTAATTAGAATTATTCTTCGAAAAATACAAATAAATGCATGCTCATCACTTCGTTGAGATGGCTATTTATCACCGCTATAATTCCTACCCACAAAACGTTTGCCAAATTATACACCAATATATCCTGCCATGGGGCTATCATGGGCAGCATGAACATATACCATGCGGCGTTGGGTGCCTCGTCCGACGTGGGCACAAATACAGTGTCAAAGTGTGCATGTGTCCATACTCTCGCAAGTGCTCGCGCACCAACATTCTAATTCATGCGGCTTACATGTCAATCCCGATCATGCGATCTTCGGTGCGTCCGAGCATTATATGTAGTACCCTACCGCAGGTGCCCCACGACTTATGTGTGCTAGAAAAGCTGCAGCAGCAAAATTTATGGGGGGGGTGGCACTCGGGGAATTCTATGTAGGGGGGTCACTCTCGCCCCTCGGCCCCAAGGCGGATCCCTGGCGGCACGTTGGCACTTCATATATGTACGCAATTCGATGTGTGGGCATGCCTTATGGGAGGGCAGCGCTCCGATGCCTTGACTGCACGCCAGCCACGACGAAAATACGATTCAATATCCCCACCTCGGTACCACTTTAAAGGTGCTTTCAGCATATCTGAGGAGATGCAGACATCGTCACAGATGGCAAAGGTTGCTATGACAGCAGCAGATTATGAGTTCTGGAGGCTTAAATATGAAACATGTCAAGTCTGGTTCAACATGTACAAATCAGATCGCAATCCAAGGTACACCGTTTTGAAAATGACAAACAGCAGTTGCTCGTCCTTCGCTGACGACTTAAGAATAAGGAACACACTAATTTGTGTATTAATGCCCGTAATTTGCCGTCAGTACATCCATTTCCCCATTTCGGCAATTTCTGAACTCAGAGACCGACATCATCATTACATATTTTTATCATTAATATGTTGCACCTCATGCCGATCTGGTGCTTTTTCACACAGGCCTACACATATGACCTTCACATATGGTATATCATCCACGTTCTAGCTATATACATTTTTTGCCCAAACGCGAATCGTGCAGGGTGGCGCACGAGTCATTGAACGGGCTAAAAGCGGCTTGCAACTTGATTCATCTCGAGAATATCTTGGCAGGAGAAGCCGGCGACTGCAGCGCCAAAGGAAGCATATGATGACCCCGGCTCGGTTTTGATAATCGTACAGAAAGTTGTTATATGTTGAACTTATTTAATCTCAGGCATCCAATGCCGAGCGAACCGCCACCCAACAGGGGGAATCTACCTCTGCTTCACCCTCCAACAATTTCTCATACACTTGGACTGTGCGTGCGGGAACAGTTTGAAGAGTGATGGTGGCACATCGATTATTGAAGTTGCCCTCTCCTCCTGGCGAGCCCGCAGGTTCACTGAAGTAGGCCCAGTCGTGGGGAACCCGCCCCTCGCCCGCAAATTCATATGCATCGCTGTCAAGGCAAACCTTGTACCGGCCGCCATCCCGTACACCGATCTGTGCAATATCCCAAATTGCCACTGTCAGGCAGCATGCAAAATGCATCTAGCCACATGACTGTGAATGGAGCATCACTGCACTTCTTAGTTCTGGCCGTGCTGAGCATGGTGCCAAAGCACGTAGGCCCTCAAAATCAAATGGCGATGCTCAGTATGGAGTTACATTGCTTGCTTGCTTGCTTGCAGTGTTTTGAATGCCATCCTCCGCCCAGCGGTCACGGCTAGTCACCAGTCACAGTCACTGACCCGAGTCTGTCAGAGGTCATAACTGGTACTGCCACAGCGCTCAGTGTCATGTGTGTCATAATGAGGATGTGTTTGGCTTCATCCTTGGACCAATTTCTTTAGGCACTATGTAGCCACAGAAGATCGGTTGCACTATGTGTCCACACCTGGGAACAAAAGATTCTGCACACACTTCGGGGCACTTATCCTTGAGCGTGTATATCTGTGTGTGCATGCTTATCCTTGGGTGCGTGTGACGTCCTACTCATCACTGCTTCCACTGCCAGGCGCGTCTGGCCACCCCTATTTATATTCTGGGTACCCCTATTTATATTCTCGGCACCCTTGGCGACCCGAGGCATGCGGTCCTGCAGCGACGCGTGTGCCATCCCCAATGAGCGCTTGCAGTGCCCAAATCCTCATCTCCCGGTGCAGGGCGGCACGGGCTGAGCGCTTGCAGTGCCCAAATCCTCATCTCCCGGTGCAGGGCGGCACGGGCTGAGCGCTTGCAGTGCCCAAATCCTCATCTCCCGGTGCAGGGCGGTGCTTGGCGCACCTTGTACTCCTCGTAAGTATTGCAAGGATGAAAGTTGAAAACGAAAACGAGGTCGCCGCGCTCAAATACAATGACCTGTGTTGCACACGGAGCCCATCCACCAATCGGCAGTAGGTGAGCATGCACACTGCTCAACTAAAAGCGATCAGAAACAGCGAGGGCAGTCCACATCCAAGGAAGCTGCCACCATACCCCGCTCAAAGGATCGCTCAGTCTAGCACACTGCTAGCGGTTGGCCATCATTCACCAACCGCCACCGCTGGAAGTGCCAGCCACGGGCACCCTGATTCCCGTGGGGTTCCAGCTCAATCCGGCCTCCCTCCCACACGCGAGAGTCTAGATGGTGCCCCTGCCAGGCTCGCAGGGGAGGCCTCAGGGAAAGCGTCCCCAAAGCCGCCGAGTCTCGCCGCGCCCTCCCCAAGATCAGGGTTGTGGCGAGGGCAGGGCCAGTGTGGGACCAGGGCTGTGGTAAGGCATTGCCATGTCTGTCGGGCGACACCCACCGCTATCTCCTAGAAGCGGCCTGCGCTGAGAAGCTGTGACGCTACCAGCCGCCGCCACATTCCTCCAGCTCCACACCCTCGGTCTCGGAGTGCACCACAACAGGTTGCACTGGGACATATAAGCTGGCGGGTGCATGCAGGTCCGTTCGCAAGGCCGAGCACTCACCTTGTCCTCCTCATGTTGTGAAGACACCAACAGGTGGTCATCGCTGGCGAATCCCGTCGCCTCCTCCAAGGCTGGCAGATTGGCCCGTCCCGTGAATATGTGTCACGCGCATTCCCACCGATGCAAAGTGGCGACTAAACGCTGCTCAGGAGCATCAACGGCTGCAGCGCTGCACAGGACGGGGCCGGAAATCTGCCCACAAGGTGCGTGCTGCTAATTGCTCCAAGTGCACCCAGGCACCTAGAACAAGGAGCAACCTGACACCATAACAACGGCGTGTGGCAGCCGGAGGCGAGGACACACACAGCGCACCGTGTGGCTGGGTCAGGGCATCGCATCACGGGAGCCACGGCCGGTCTGTGTGCCGTACAATTTATGAAGGCGCATCATGCCGGGAGGCCTGCTGCGTTTACGGCGTGGCGTAGTTGTTGCGGCGGCTTGCGAGGAGCTCGCACCGTGCATGGCCACGTCCCAGTGCAGGAGGTGCTTGTAGCGCAGCAGCCCATCGTCCGCGAGATCGAAGCGGCGGCGGCACTTGTCATAGTTCCAGTCGTTGCCATCGCGTGGGAAGTCGATCCACTCCGGGTGCCCGAACTCGTTCCCCATGAAGTTCAGATAGCCCTCGCCACCGAGCCCGAGGGTGATCAGACGAATCATCTATTGCACCCTTCGCTACTCCTCAGCACTCTCGACCAATGCGCCAGGTCAGTGGTAGTCCCCTAGGTAGACCTTGTCAACACAGCCCTGGTCCCACACTGGCCCTGCCCTCGCCACAACCCTGATCACGACCCCAGTTTACCCCCTTACCACAGCCTGAGTCCCACACTGTGTTCCTCGCCACAACCCTGATGGGCCCCAGTTTCGCCACCACAACCCTGGTCCCACACTGGCCCTGCCCTCGCCACAACCCTGATCACGGCCCCAGTTCATGCCACCACCGCCCCTGGTCCCACACTGGCTACCTCGCCCACAACCCCTGATCACGGCCCCGGTTTACGCCTTACCCACAGCCCTGGTCCACAGTGGCCCTGCCCTGTACAACCCTGATCACAGCCCCAGTTTACCCTTACCACAGCCCTGGTCCCACACTGGCCCTGCCCTCGCCACAGCCTGATCACGACCCCAGTTTACGCCTTACCACAGCCCTGGTCCCACACTGGCCCTGCCCTCGCCACAACCCTGATTACGCGTTACCACAGCCTTGGTCCTGCCTTAGCCCCACCCTGCTCCCAGTCTTCTTCAATCTCCTACCTCCACAGCCCCGGCTTAGCCGCAGTCTTCCTGTGATGGAGCCCCTGTGAACCGAATCCCTAGAGCCACGGCAAAGAGCACACACAGCACACAGCACAGCCAAACCCCATTTTCTTCCTTAATCCTGCGGCTGCGATGCCCAGAGAGGTCAGTGATCAACGCTGCAAAAACATCCACGCGCGGCATTCCCTCGCCGAGCAACGCAAGAGTTCGCGCAACGCCAAGGAGGAGGGGGGGGCGCCGGCAGAGCCAATGAGATCCCCGGGGGGCGGCGGACGACCTGGTGCAGGGCCACGCCGCGCGCGACGACCATGGACCCGGGGGTGCCATCGTCCGCCATGCCGGTGTACATTTCCTGATCAATCAGCCAGAACGCGATGGTCTTGTCCCCAACGATGGACTGATCATGGCTCTCCGGGTACGCTGCCGTGCACCGCTCCCAAGCCCGCACCAACACACGCTCAGTGGGGCGGGATCAGCACGCGGCCATGATGGCGACGCCGGCCTGGTCGCACTTTTTTTTTGGTGGCGGGTGCATGGCTGAGACGCATGTTGCCCCACCAGCAGACCCGACAAGCGGCGGCATCACGGCAATGGCCGTGCTTCAGCATCAAAGTGGCGTGGGGCTATGGGGCATTCGCCAAAGGGACACTGCCAGGGTGACACAGGGCCTGAGTGCGTCACAGCTCAGACAGACCACATCTCCTGGCGGGCACCGTGAGGGCGCCTGCCGGAAGCCCGGGGTCGTGGAAGATGCGGCGCTGTTGTGGCAGGCTCTGCCGTATCGCACGGAGCGCTTTTCCTTCTTCCATGTTGGCGGGGCTTGTGGCCGCAAAGCAGATGCCGCGCCCCTCGATCGCGGAGAGCCGTGCAACAAAAGGTTCTCCCCGAGGCTCAGCCAATCCTGTGCTGGACCGGGATAGGCATTGGAACGGCAATGCAGGCCGTGACCTCACCGATAGTTTGCTCAACCCCGCGCCGACGGTTGCACATCACCGAGACAATCCGGTTCATTGACCATTCCTCATCTGATTGGTCCTGCCATTTCCGTAGCCCCAAACCTCAGGCCCCTCTGTGAGCTCGGACAGCTCAGACGAGGGAATGCTCTTAGACGCACTGATGCCACCTCCGGAAGTGCTGGCATGCCCCCTGGGATGGCACACATGACGGAGGGCTGAGCTACAGCGGAGGTGTGCCAACATCGCTCCATCGTGGCACAGCACAAAGAGCTGATCGGACGGCGGGTGCAGCAGAAAGAGCCGATCGGACGGCGGGTGCGGCTTGGGTATCCCGTGTTGGAAGGGAGCCCGCACTCGAATGCCTGGAGCGCCCGTCATGAAAGTGGCTGCTGGAAGGCGCCGTCAGCGAGATGAAGATCGAACAGAGTGGCCGGGACGCACCTCCAGCATAGAAATCCACATGTCGGGCACCGACATGGCCAGGCGGTAGTCGAAGCCAACTCCTCCCTCCGCTACCGGGCGGCAGAGCGCCGGCATGCCGCTGACGTCCTGCTTCTTGCCCAACCCCGATCTCAGTGCTTGAACCCCCCAGGCTTGTCTCAAGCCGAGCGCGCCTGACCACCTCGCGCACAAAGACTCGGCCCTTACACGAGGGGGGTGCATGTGGACCCTCACACAAGGGGGGATGCGGACCCTCACACGAGGGGGGGGTGCGGACCCTCACAAGAGGGGTGCGCCGATCCTTGCAAGAGGGGTGTGTGTGGACCCTCAAAAGTGGTGTGTGTGCGGACCTCAAGAGGGGGGTGTGCGGACCCTCACAAGAGGGGTGTGCGCCGATCCTTGCAAGAGGGGTGTGTGCGGAAAATGGGTAGTTAATCATATCATCCTAAAGCAGGCCACTGAAACCATCTCGCCGACGCCGTGTTGTATGCGCCGCCCTGCAGGCCGGTCGAGCGATCTCCCAACTGCCAAGAAGTTTGCCGAAGGACGACCTCTGGAGCAAGAGCCGTTTCAGTCATTGCACTCCCCTGGCTGCCACGCTCGAGGGCCGGGCCGCTCGCTCTTGAAGATCGCACGAGCCACCTGGCCCAGCCAGCTGCAGCGCTTGATGCAAAGAAGCGTTCCCCAGGGAATCCTCGTCCTCAACGAATTGCATTCCCGTGCAGCGACCAGCAACTCGTGAGATCCTCCAAACCGAGGCCATTGCACAAGTCCACCATCAAGGGGGTGGGCGTGTCTGAAGGGGGTGGATGCGCCTGAAGCTTGCGAGTGGACACGCCTGAAAACATGTCGGAAGGGGGTGGGTGTGTCTGAAGGAGGTGGAGGCGCCTGGCGCATGTGGGTGGAAACGTCTGAAGGGTCCGAACGAGGTAGGTTGAAGTGCCCAGACGGGGTTGATGCAGTCTGAAGGTGGTTAGATGTGCCTGGTTGCGACATGATGTCTAAGGGTCTGGCCCGGATTCGCCCACAAGACTCTTGAACGGGCTTCAGGCTCGTCATCAATGGGGATCTAGAAATGTACGGAGGCCAGCCCATGGGCTCGCCTTTGCGTTCAAGTTTGGGCCGGGAAGGATAAACATCGCCTTGCAACCTGCACAGAATCCTCGCAGAGCAATGCCGAGTCGTCTATTTTTTTAATTATAGAATCTCCTGGCGGGTGCGTCAGACATTCCGGCAAAAGGGTCCCCTTCAGTCATTGTGGGGTGGGGCTAGGGCGGAGCGCTCGGTCGTGCCTCGGCGATCATGGTGGGAGGGCCGTCGGGGCGGAGCTCTTGGCCGAGCTGCGAGGCCAGCATGAGGTACACTACGGCGTCCACGTTGGTCTGGGTGCCGAAGTACTCCTCGTAGTTGCCGGTGAACTCCATCTGCAGGCCGTGGTGGTGGTACAGCATGCTCGTCACGCCGTCGAAGCGGAACCCGTCGAAATTGTACTCGTCCATCCACCACCGTAGATTGCTCAGAAGGTACCGCTGTACCTCTCTGCGACCGCACAGTCCGAGTGAGCCGCGCACGCGGGTATCGCCGCCCGGCTGCCGGATACCGCATTCCTACACACGGTGACATAACCGAGAGGACACCGGCGGTGCGCGCCTGTATGGAGGCATATGGGAGGCGCGCGGACAAGAGGACGCTTGCAGTGTGGAAACACGAGGGCCGGGGTGATGGGGCGGATGGCCGGGGTGGATAGGCACATTAGGAGCCACACTCCGGAGGGGGGTGGGGCACTGGAGTCATCAGTCACGCGCCTGCGCGGGCAGGGTGGAGATCAAGTGGTGTGTATGGGAAGCATCGCGAGGGTATGGTGAGCAGTACCTGTTGTCGTAGTTGTAGAGACGGCTGTCCCAGAGCCAATGATAGCCGCGCTCCCCAGACAGAAAATAGTTATCGCCCTCGTGCTGCCCGAAATCGAATCCGTTGAGCCCGTCGTCGATGTTGTTGGAGATGTGGCTGTGGACCACGTCGAGGAGCACGTGAAGGCCAAGCTCGTGGGCTCGCTCCACAAGCGCCTGCATGCGAGGGTGCCCGGCGCACTCCGGTCTCGGGGCTCCCAGAGGGGTGGCATGGGATTAGCAAGATGGCAGCTGAGTGCTCTGCTTTCTCCCAGTCGGCATCCACATCTTCCTCATGCCCTGGGAGCCTCGATCGCGCCGACGAACGGACGAGACTTGCGGCAGCTCTCACCTCGCAGCCGCCTGGCAAGGTTTGGCTTCCGACCAAAGTTTTCGGCCAATAGCCTTCCACACAGCGTGGGTCAACACCTTTGGTAAGTGCTGAGAGCCCGGAGGAGAGCACCCCAATGGCCCGGGCAACCTTTTGATGCCACACAAAAACCCGATCCAGCATAGAGCACGGCATCCGGGTGCATGGAGCAGAGATGGATCGAATCAGACGGAGCGATCAGAGTGGCTCGCCGGCTGCGGTTCAACTCACGCACGAGTGCATGAAGGATAAAGCTCCACATCACACCCATCACGGCACATTAGTTCTGCGTTGTTCTATGTCAGCGATACATCAGATGTGCTCTAAAGCGACGAATTCACTGCGACATTGATGACAGGGGTCGATGACGCGCGCGGGTTTGCGTTTGTGCGGCACTAGTCGAGTCTTGAGCGAGGCGCTCGCTGCGGTGTGCGGCAGCGCACCTTCAGCTCCTCGGGCGTTCCACTTCGGCTGCTCACTGCAAAGGGGCTCGTGACGTGATATCCGAAGCTGGCGTAATAGGAGTGCTCCATCACCGCCTGCCACACCTCCGATCCACGTTAAACCCTCCGTCTACCCATCTGACCGGAACCCCCTTCCCCCTCCGTCTACCCATCTGACCGGAAGCCCTTCTCCCTCCGTCTACCTATCTGACCGGAACCCCCTTCCCCTCCTGCAGCTCTTCTACAGCCTAGCATGGGCTTTGGGAGGGTAACGTGAGCTGTCAGATAGCAATGCCGCATGGATGTGCGCGATTTGCATACCCCTCTGAGGCTCGTGGACCCCCCCCTCAGCAGAGGCCTTGGCAGAGGCCGCTCTACATTCTGCCATGTCCCTGGTGGAAGGCGGAATCTGCAACAGCCGCGGTGCGACCCCCTGTCCCCCGAGGAGCACCCAGCCCGGGGGGGCGCTCCGCGCGGCGCACCCGCGCGCGGGGGCTCACCATAAGCTGCACGCAGTTGTACCCCGCAGCCTTGATGCGTGGCAGCACATCCCTCGTGAACTCCGCGTAGCTGTTCACCTGCGCCGCACCCCCCTCGCGAGCAGTGAGCTACCGAGGGAGTCGTGTTCGCCCGCCCTGGAATCCGCGGAGAGTTGAGCCGCCTTTTGGAACAGTGAAGCCTCGATCTGGTGGGCGCATCCGAGGGGTAGAAGCACATCCGAATGAACGCCTGGCGATGGCTGATCTGGCCGGCGGCGGGCGGGCTGGAGCACCTTCGCCTCGGTGCTGGACATACCGACGTGCGCCTCGTAGATGCGGAGGGTCTGCGGCCGGTCCGGCCGTGCGGCCTGGAAGCCCCCAAAGCGCTGCTCCGGGGGCGGGTCCCAGTAGATGCCATCATACTTGGCTCCCATCACCCCCGGCTCGGCACGCGCCCAGGTGATCCACGCCGGTACCCGATCAACCCACTCGCCCGTATCCTGCAAGCCCCGTCACCCCCCCCCCTCCTCTGCTCTCTCTGCTCTCCTCCAACATACCGAGCTAGGTGCTTGCCTAGATATGCGTCCAGGCGAAATCGGCCGCGGGCTGTGCTTGGCACTTACCCTGCACGGCGAGAGCATTGTGGACCCGACACCAGCACGGCCAGAGCAGCTTGAACACCCGCACGACTAGAGCAATCTGGATCCAACACCAGCTGGGCAAGAAGCAGTCGGGCGGTAGGTAGGAAGGCGACACAGTACCGGTGTGTTGTGGGCAGGGCGGATGGCAAAGACGGCACCTCGTCCCTGGCAGCTCGTTGTTGGCTCGCGTGTGAAACAAGGTGAGAGAGATCTGCTGGACCGAGGCTGCGCGCGGTATGTCTCGTATACAAACTCGGGTGACTGAGAGTGCGGAGGCTCGAGGATCGCGCATCTGCACGCAGGGCCCTTGGACACCGCTCGGTGGGCGCTGCTCAAGCTATTTATTTTAATGCGGACCCAGAATTTGGCGCCGCCCGAAGCCCATAGCCTGAGCCGGAGAGGGGAGTCCGTGCGGAGAGCCATCCTTCTGTCCCACTGATACCCTGTGGCGGAGCGAGCAACGCCAGCCGCCACAGCACAACTCACCTTGAGTGCGTGGAGCTTGACACGGGAGCTATGCGGGATACTGCCGGCTGGCAAGGTAATGCTCCAAATGCCTCCCTCGCCGCGATCCATAGGATGCCGCCCGCCATCCCAGCCGTTGAAGTCTCCGATGAGGCTCACAGCTTGAGCTGCGGGCAGCCACTCGCGATACGTGATGGTGCCGTCCTCCGCAGTGGTGAATCCCATGTGCTCGTAGCCCTGCAGCAGTGGCGTCATCCCACGTGAGGACGCTCCCTCGCAGGGCAGCTGGCGCTCGTCACAAGGACTGCCATCTTTATTGGTGAAGGTTGGCGTCACCTGTGCAAAGGCGGCGAGGCCGCCAGCCTCTTGCTCGATGGAGGCCAAGGTCTGCTGGAAACGCTCCCAACGGTATGACAGGTGATCCTTGAAGGCTAGCAGCGTGTCATCATACTGGGAGCAAAACCACCGACAGCCTCAGGTGCCTTGCGTGGTAAGCTAAGCATTGTACCCATCTGCGGTCGGTATGCCGATGGCAACACCACCGAGGGCATAAGGCACAGCGGCAAGACCTGTCCGCTGATTGCGCTGATCACGCCCATAATCGAAAGCTTGTTCAGAGTTGTCGAACACAGTAGAGGTCTCGGTCGACGACACTGACCTGGCCCTCGGGAGGGAGACCAAGCGCACCTCGCAGATACCGAGACCATCTGCAGTGGCGGCTACCGTGTGTGCCGTACGCGCAGAGCCCGCTGATCGGGAGCAACCCGCAGGAAAAGTGTTGCGGAGAAGCTGTTGAGGAGCAAGCGCGACAAACGAACTTAAAGGCTGGCGCTTCTTTGCCGCGCGAGAAGGCCTTGGCGCCCCACAGGCGACGTGCCGATCGCGTTTGGCAACGCGGGTTTGGGTTAGCGGTGAGGACGCGGCGCAACCGATAGACATCGCCGTACTGACCTGTGCGGCAACACAAGGGCTGCTGAGGAATGGGAGGAGGGATCGAGCCTTCAGCGGGGTTCCCAACACTGTCGTTTCGAAAAGCGCGAAGTGCCAGACCATGAGGTATGAAAACATCGTGCAGCCGTGTCGGTGGCATAACATACGCGTTATATAACAGCATAAACGATAAACACTTTGTAGACAGGAGCTAGGGACTTGTTTTGCGGAGACAACGTTTCAAAAGTTGAATATGTACAGGCAAAGGTACACTCGCAGTGCTTCAGGAGGCGGACATGCGTAATTGGCAGAAAGATATTGCTCGAAGATTTTCAATCGATTTTCAGGGCTAAAATTTCAGTTCCAGGCTTGACACTCCGGAAACCGAGCAAGGAAACAGGCCCTTAAAGCGAACTGCACAACCCGGTACATCGGGAAGGAAGTTGTCAAAAGACTTTCATCGATTCTGCGAAGAAAACAAAAAACGGGAGTGCAACTCCGGGTCGAACCTGCATCGATGTGGGGAATACCTATGTATCCACTCTGAATTTTGAGAAAATCTCTTGAAACAAAGACCGTTTGCAAGTGCTGTGCTGTCGTGTACTGCCGCTCTTCACGCGTGAACGATCAACCAAACACGCGACAGCTTTCACCTTTATACAGGTCTCTCTCGTTTGTTACTCTTTCGGTAGGGCTCAACTCATACTGCATCTGCACCCTACTCTCGTCCCCAGAGTTTAGACGAGCCGCGCTTCACGCGGCTACCCGCGATTCGATTCGAGGGCTGCGTTACGCTTGATGATTGTGAAGCTCGTCTAAACTCTGGTCTTTCTCGTCAGCGGAGCCAGAATTTTTATGGGGACACTGACTTTCACCCCCCCTGTAAGGTGGGGTTGAGCAGCCTCTCCTGTTTCACCCCTCGCCCCGAGGTGCCACGTAGGCAGTCAGCATTCCGCAGTTGGCGATGATGATAACACTCACTGTATTTTATTATTTCATCTTAGCCTTCGTCTCTTCAGCGTCTGAATGTTCCCGTTGTTTGGCTTGACTAATATTATATATATATATATATTACGTCCTTCATCAGGTTATGGACCCTCACAACGCTTCCCTGTTTAAAGATTCGTTGGCAAGATCACTTCGCGCCCCGCGATTTTATCCGCTTTAAGATTCCGCTTTACGACCGCTTTGCTATCCGCTTTATTTAGTTCAACGATTTCTGGACGTCCGCTTTTAACACCGCTTTCGCCGCTTACGGCGCCGCTTTAAGCGCTAACCGCTTTCTCCGCTTTCTTGTGATGGGAACGGAGATATATTATAGAACAGGAGATATATATGTATATATTGACTGTCACTGTGAAGCGGAAAAGGGCAGGCGTGTCAGGCTGGTGAAGTCTAAAGTTGATAATAACAAATGTTGAGCAGACTTTAGGGTTCGGGAGCCTGTGACACAGTGACACGGACAGCACTGCAAGTGACAGCCAGGCGAGGGGTGACAGAAAGGTGCACCACTGCTCCCCCCCTATGGGGGGAAAGTTGGCATCTCCGTCACACCACCTCACCCCGAAGGCGGGAGGTGCACTGCAGGGCCAGCCGGTACACCCGGACAGGCGGCTAAAAGAAATGTCAAATGTCAACTCAAAGAGGCCTTTTTCAACCTAGCTAGAAGCAAATCCATGCTGTGGCGCTAGTTGCATTCACATCTCTAGCCCGATACTTAGGGTCTTGGGAAGTCGCCATGCACATCGCCGGTGACAGCGGAGGACTTGGGCAACCAAATCGGCGAAGAGCGGAGGGCCGGCCAGTCGGTGTCGTCCTCATCGTCAAATGCGGCTCCGAAGCAGGCAGGCTCTTCAGGTTCATCGGGCGGCGGGGAGGTGTCCGCATCCTCCGCAGGCACCACCAGAGCGTCGGTGCCGACGGGGTCGATTGCGTCGCCACCACCAGGTGCGAGCTCAGTAAGCCGCACGGAGTGGAATGCCGCAGCCGTCTGGCCCTCAACAGGTGGGGCAGGCGTGTCCACTGCGGGCGGCGGCAACGACATCACAGCAGCGGACGCGTCGAGGGACGGGCGGGAAGCGGCCGACTTGGACATCTCCAAGTGCTTGTCGTTGGCGAAGGCCTCGATGCACACCCAGGGACACGCACCACGCGTGTCGGGATGAGCGTCCGTGACGTTCCAGAGCCGGAAGCACACGGTGCAGGGGAACCCGGTAGCCGGTACCCGACCACTTGCGGTAAAGCGAGTTGGGCGTGTCGGCCACCCACTTGCCCTCCAAGGGCGCCATGGATTGCTTTTGCGCCCGGAGGGCCATGGCAACGGGGCGAGGAGGGTGCTGAGGGGGCTTCTGGCCGCCACCCTTGGGGCGGTAGCCGGAACCCTCGGGCGGGATGTCGGAAGCGGCGGGAGGGGCGGAAGAGGGAGAGAGTGTGGCGAGGGGGTTCTCGTCCCGAAATGCAAGGCGGATGCGGAGTGCGAGGCGGGCAAAGGTGAAAGTGGCACCCGCCCGCAACTCGCGTAGCACAACCAAATAAAGGGGGGCTACGTACGGTGATTTCTTGGCGGACTCGGACAAAACGTGCCAGAGGTCCGCAACACGGTCAGAGTCGTTGTAGTTGGGCTTCAGCTTTTGGTGGCGGTCCCCAAGGCGTCGAATCAGGGCAAGCTGTGGGGCGGGGTCCTCGATCTCGGTGAGCACAACCGCCCGCAGCTGGGTCCAGAAACGCATGCCGTCGGAGTCGGGCACGCCCTCGACCTCGTAACGTAGCCGCTGCAGTGCGTAGCGGCCGTCGGCGGGGTGGTGGCGGGCACATTCGTGATAAACGCTGAGAGCGTTACCACGAAGCGGATGCGGTAAAATGCTGAAGAGGATCTCGTTGACGGTGACGTGGTAAAACTCGTGGTCGTGCTCCAGGTCGAGAAGCTTCGCTGCCTCGTGATAAGACACGGGATACGGCTCGTGGGCCAATCCAGAAAGCAGGGCGTTGAAGTCAACGTCGGCAGTAGCAGTGTCCAGAGTAAAACCAGCGGGCATCTTGAGACCAGTGGACTTGAGGAAGGACAGGAGATCGCTGCCGTACTGAAATGCGTAAGCCAGCTGGTCGACGTACTCATCCTCGCGGCCCTCCTCCACGGGCGTGGTCCCCAACACGTCGGGGTCGTTGAAATAGTCGAAAGCCGTTGGGGCGTCGACCGTTGATGTCGGCTTAGACCGCAATGAAGATGTCCCTACAATCCTACGGCGTCCACGGGATGAAACAGGGGTACTCTGCGATCCCGAGGGCGAATGTGACGGGGTGGCGGCTCCCCGCGTGCGGGCAGCACGCAGAGCTGAACCAAGCCCTTCACGTCGGGTAGAGGCCATTGCAGGAATAAAATAACGTTTGTCCAGCGGTGAATTGGAGCACACTGGGTGTGCGGCAAAAAAACGGGTAGCGGGTCATTTTTGTCGTACCGATGGTCATTTTTGTCGCTGTCGCAAGAATATTCCTTTGTCACAGGCTGCGACAAAAATGACCAATAGGTCCTTTTTGTCGCAGGCTGCGACAAAAATGATAAAATGGTCATTATTGTCGCAGAAATTTATTTAAAATTGTAAAATTTTAACAAAACAAACCAGTGGGCAAACACACAGCCGACGCAACGGTTATATTCGTTAACTAATAATAACCCTACGAAAAACATCCTCGGATGTACACACAGCATGAATAGAGCATGCACACAGCAAGCGAAATGCATGATGCCGATACAAATGTTCTAATATTACAATACTTACGTTGCTTTTACTAAGACTCGAGTTGCGACAATTACAAAACGAAAGCTAGTTTTAAATCTATTACGCCTTTGTAGGCCGCTCGTCTTCGATCTCGGCCGAAAGCTCCGCGTACTACACCGAATACGAGTTCCTGCAAAAGTCGAAATCTGCGGAGTCAGTCACAGAATAAATAATAAATCATCAACGCCGGTGACTAAACCATACTTGCAACTAACAGACAGACGTGAAGAATGAAAATAACAAACGGAAGACAGGATAAAATGACACGATGACGCACGAGATCCTGCAAAAAACAGCACGCTAGTCGGCAGAAATGTTGGGAATCGAACCCAACCCGAAGGCCAAGATGCGCAACGGGCTCCAAGCATTCCCAAAACTAACGAAAGAACTGCTATTGTCGAATGAGCGTGCTGTCCTGCAACAGCAGCACTGCTGTCGCCGAAACGAAACGCATGATATCCTGCAAAATACAGCGCGCTAGTCAGCAGAGGTGTTGGGAATCGAACCCAACCAGGAGGGCAAAACGCCTAACGGGCTCCAAGCACTCCCAATGTTAAAACGAATAAGCATGCGAGTCGCCAACAACGCACGAGATCCTGCAGAAAACAGCACGCTAACCTGCAAAAATGCCGAACCTCGCGGGCAGATTGCCCAGAGCTCCAATCAATCCCGGCGTAAAACCGAAAAATAAAATAGCAAACAGTACTGAAGGAAACAACAACGAATACTAGTCAGAAAACAACAAAACACAGAAGTATGCAGGGGTTGGTCGGTGTCGGCGCCTGAGAATAATGTGTTGACGGCCGCGGAAAGAATAGTTGTTCAAGATGTGACGCTACTATCTCAGGATCGAGTGAGTACAGTATCCCCGGGGGTGTCACAGTGACGTGGCAGATCATCAATATTGTGACCAATTGGCATCCGAATTTTCTGGTGGCCGTGACGCGGACTGTGACGCAGTCGAAAAACAGTCGACTGGAGGGCTGCTGTGACACTGGATCTTCTACATCCTAGATGCTTGCGACGGTCTTGTGACACTTCTTGTGACAGCCCCGCGATTTGATTTCCGATGCAGATTTCCGATCGATCGAGCGGATTTCTGTGAATTTACTGATCGTGCGGTTTGTCGACGGTTCGATCGTTCGGTCGACAAACAGTCGACTGGAGGGCTGCTGTATCTTCGACATCCATGCGACAAACTAGATTCGGTTTCCGATGCGGATTTCATTTTTTTTATGATCGAGTGGTCGGTCGACGGTTCGATCGTTCGGTCGACAAACAGTCGAGGGAGGGCTGCTGTATCTTCCACATGCCTGCGACAAAAATTAGATTCGGTTTCCGAGTCAGATTTCATTTTGACCGATCTAGCGGTCGGTCGAAGGTCCGATCCGTCGGTCGACAGACAGTTGCGACAACCTGAAGTTTAAAATTTTGGATGACGAAAATTTTTGGGGCACCTTGACACTGTTCGAACGACGATGTCGTATTCATGTCTCCATTTATTTTCTGAAAACCTTCTTTACCCCTTTAAGGGGACGAACAGAATTCACTGTTTTTTTGAGAAGATTCTGTTCGGTGGTCTCGCGACAAAAGAATATTCTGCGACAGCGACAAAAATGACCAGTGGTGCGACAAAAAGGACCAGGTACCAAAAAAACGGTGGTAGATGTCGAATAGATGTCGGGAGGCGGCTTAATGTGGTGTCGGCCGGTGCTGTTGTAAGGCGGTCCGGCGCTGATGTCGGGATGTCGGAAGATGTCGAATAGATGTCGGGTAGAGTCGCAGGGCGCGAAGCGAACCAGAGAACAAAAACCAAGCCAACACTGAAGGTGCGTGGGCTATAACCTTATAGAACAGGAGATATATATGTATATATTGACTGTCACTGTGAAGCGGAAAAGGGCAGGCGTGTCAGGCTCTGGTGAAGTCTAAAGTTGATAATAACAAATGTTGAGCAGACTTTAGGGTTCGGGAGCCTGTGACACAGTGACACGGACAACACTGCAAGTGACAGCCAGGCGAGGGGTGACAGAAAGGTGCACCACTGCTCCCCCCTATGGGGGGAAAGTTGGCATCTCCGTCAATATATATATATATGATAATGTAACTTATATATATCACGGTCCCCGAACGAACGAAGCTGGACAACGGAGGTCCCGGAGGTCACAACAAACTAAGATGCGATAATAAAATACTTAGGTTGTTTTATTATCGCAGAGCGAAACGAACACACGGACAGGCAAGATGCAAGTGACACCACAGGGCGAGGGGTGACACAGGAAGAGACAATCACCCCCAATTTATGGGGGGGCAAAAGTCTATCTCCCCGTGACACCACCTCACCCCGAAGGCGTGAGGTGCCACGACGCAAGCTGGCCAAGGCGGTCCTAACACTAGGCCGGCATAAACCTGTAACCGGTTTTAACCGCCACGATCAAAAAAGGTTTAAACCCGGGTTTTAACCCGGTGAAATACCGACCGTGCGATTTGCCTCTGACAGCTAATATCTAACGAACTGACACACGTCGTCGCTTGTCGGCCTGAAATTTGGCAAAGTTCTGTCGTGTGGCCAACAGATTTATCATTCCTTTCGTCTGCTCCACATTTTGGTTCAGAAGTTCATCAGTACTGTAATTCAGTATGCCAGCATCAGGGTCGTCTAAACCCGAGGAAAGTTTCGCATGGTGGTATGTTAGAGTCACCCGGGAAATCACCACCGCTAGCGCCACTCCCGTCGAAGCCGGGACCGAGCAAGTCGAGACAACAGCAACACCAGAGGCCACGCTGCTCCCACCGGGCAAAAACGGCAACCCGACCGACAAGGCGCAGTGTTTATTCTGCGACAAGACATTTTCTGCGCAGTTTTCCCGTATCGTAGCCCACGTAGGCGCTATCCCTAGAAAGCATGTGCAGGTGTGTAAGGGGCCCATATTGAAACTAGCTGAAAATGAGTCACTCGAGGAGTTCAAAAAGCGAAAAGAGCAGTGGAATGCCGCGCGTCAACGGCGCAGTCAATATCACGCAGACACCGAAAGCGCTAGTCACAAGAAACGCGAACGTGAAGGATTGGATAGTGCAACCCGTGGTAAAAGTTTCAAGCAAACGACCATATCCACTGAAGGCTTTGAAACCCGGCAGAGTGATGCCGACAAAGCCCTTGCTTCTGCGATGTACACCTGCAATATCTCACCTTGGAACCTGCAAAAGCCCGGCTTTCGCGAAGCTTTGCAGAAGATCGCGTTGGTTGGACCAAGCTACAAAGCCCCCGAACGTCGTCGTGTGTCTGGACCAATGCTATCTCAGGAAAAGGACCGAGTGCAAAAGAAGATCGCTGGCTATCGACAGAGTGTATCGAGATATGGGAGCACTGTCGTTTCTGATGGTGCCACTGACATTCGGCGTCGACCTATCATCAACCTCTTAGACGTTTCGCCTGAGATCGTCGAGTTCATCCTTGCCAGGGATTGCACTGGGTTGGTGAAAGATAAGCAGTTCATCGCCAACGTGGTCACTGACTACATCCTCTCGCTGCCTGACCCCGAAAAGGTAGTGCAGGTCCTTATGGATAACGCCACACGTGGGTCGTGGCCTCTGATTGAGGAGAAGTGCCCCTGGCTTGTTGTTGGACCTTGTGAGCCCCATGTCGGCAGCTTGGAGGTTAAAGATATCTGCGCGCTTCCGTTTTTTGATAAGAGTCTCACAGGTCGAGTGACCAAAGTGCGGAAGTTCATCATGAACCATCAGAAACCCCTTGCAGAGTTTAAGGCCATAGCTGAAGGAATGTTCACGACACCTGCGGCCACACGCATGGCAACTGTGTACTATGCGTACGAGTCCTACCACAAACACCTCAGTTCTGCAGCTCAAACCATGGTGTCTTCTGGGGTAGTTCAATATGTGCGAGCGAATAGTAGCCAAAGGGCGACTCCGGATTCTCCGACGCTTTCGGAGTTGTATAAAGAGGCGAAGGATGCCGCGACTGACCCTGTGCTTGAGCTGGCACTAGAGTTTGCGTTGAAAGTCTTGAAGCCCATCGCCGCACTGATCCGCCTCACTGGCTCTGATAAGCCGATAGCGTCAAAAGTGCAGTATCACAAGTTTGACAGAGACGGTGAAATAAACGGTGGATATAACGGACAACGGTGGGTTATATGCGTGTTTTTACAGTCTCCACAAACTCTGTGAAGCTGGGACGAGATGCTCGGGTGGTTTCGCAGTCTAAGATGAGATAATAAAATAACTTGGGTGTTTTATTATCGGTCGGCTGGCAAGATGCAAGTGACACCACGGGGCGAGGTGTGACACAGGAAGAGACAGTCACCCCCAGTTATGGGGGGGGGCGAAAGTCTGTCTCTCCATGACACCACCTCACCCCGAAGGCGTGAGGTGTCACGATGCAAGCTAGCCAAGGCCGGGGCTAGCATCCTACGGTTGGCCACAGAGGCAAAACCCTAAGAAACAAGCATCTTTTGAGACCCTAAGAGGTCTTTTTCAACCCAGCTAGAGTGGCTCCGCCGCGCTGGTCTCTAGATGCGTGCTCTAGGGGCTTATGCCCATGCATGTGCTGTGGGGATGACTACTCCCACGGGCCAGCCAGCGAATCTAGCCCAAGTAATCGAGGGTGGACGGCGGCGTAGGTCTCGATGGTGGACGAAGTCGAGCGCCGCCAGGACGTCGTCATCCAACGCCCACGCGATGCGGTGCGACGATGTGTGGTACCAACATAGCGAGTGCGGGGACGTGGACACCCCGAGGGGGGCGAAGGTGGAAAATGCGGTGTGGCTCCACTCTGCCGCACACAAGTGCGAAAACAGAGAGGAAAAGTGGTGGGATGAGGGATGCAACACCTGCAAACACCACCAGGCAATGGCCAAGGGGCACGCAGGGTGGAGGGAAGAGTGGAGGATGCTGCGGGGTGAGCTCGCAGTGGTCAAAGCTCATGTTGACGATGTGGTTGATGGACTCGATTTTGGTGTCGGGTGCATGAGCACCACCAGACACCACCAGATCGTAGCCATGGGTAAGCTCTCGTCGTCGAATCACGTGCAGCGCGGAGGTAACTGCAGAAATGCGGGCACGCTGACGACACGAAGCCATGGCCGCTGTAAGCTGTAAAATCTGGAGCCCAACACTTAGGGCTCCCAAGCGAAAACGTAACTTTCGCTAAAAATAACCAAATCGAACGATGGAAAAGGCTATCTGGAGTAGATTCCCGCGGGGAAGACGGTGGTGACGTCAAAAATGTCGTGCGATAAGCCAATTTTGCTGCTGTTGAGGTGCTGCTGGCCAGAGCGTAAAGTGAAATAGATGGGGACGACGTAGTCGAGAATGAAGGTTGATGTGGTCGAGGACAAGGTGCTCGAATAATTTCCCGGTGCCAAGGGGGACGCGGGGTGAAGATGGCGGCAAAGAGGACGAAGGTGCTCAGCCGAATTTGGTGAAAAGCGGGATAGTTACCGCACAAGGTACGGGATCAAAGAATCCGAAAGCGTGAGCAAACTCGCCAGTGGTGAGGCCCATAACCTGACAGAGACGGTGAAATAAACGGTGGATATAACGGACAACGGTGGGTTATATGCGTGTTTTTACAGTCTCCACAAACTCTGTGAAGTTGGGACGAGATGCTCGGGTGGTTTCGCAGTCTAAGATGAGATAATAAAATAACTTGGGTGTTTTATTATCGGTCAGCTGGCAAGATGCAAGTGACACCACAGGGCGAGGTGTGACACAGGAAGAGACAGTCACCCCCAGTTATGGGGGGGGGCGAAAGTCTGTCTCTCCATGAAAGTTCGAAGTTCAAGAGGTCTTGAAAAGTATCACAGTGGACGAAACAGCTCTCCCTTGGGATGCTGGCGAGTATGATTGGAGAGAGATGCAACTAGAGATAATAGCTATCCATAGGCATACGTGGGATTACGGCTACACAATTTTGCAGGGTACAGGATATTTGTTGGACCCAGAGTTCGTGGATATGGACCAACATACAGACTGTGAAACGATGGATTCGTTCCGTCAATTCGTTGCCAAAACTTTCATGGTGCCCCCCACTCCAGGCAGTGATGCAAGTGCGGTTGACTTGGAGGAATTCGAGAAAACTCGTACACTTGCATTGCAGAAGCGTGCTGCGGCAGAGCGTTCACTGCTGAGCTATAAGATGAAACGTGGAACGTGGGCAAGGGAAGCAGTGTGGGAAAACGCAAAAGAGATGTCAATGCCTGACTTTTGGTTTTTGTACGGTTCGGAAGACCCTGAGCTGCAGACGGTAGCGATGCGGTGTGGGCAAGTCAGTGGAGCAGGTTCGGCGGAACGTGGACATAAAGTCATGAATCTGGTGGAGACTAAGACAAAAAACAACCTGGACTGGGACAATGTAGAAGCTTGGATCTACGTTAAGCACAACAGTTCAGAGGCTGACAAGCGCGAGAAGCTCGATTATGACAACAAAGTGATCAGGTGGACAGATGGTGTTGAAGTGAATGAGGAATGGGTGGATGCGTGGGAGGAGGCAAGCGCGCGGGATGAAGAAATGCCCCCTAGGTTGCGTGAGGATATGATCACTCGTGCGACCGAGCGAGAAGAGAGGATGCGGGGATCTGTAAGCCGACGCATAGTGCCGCAAGCGGCACCCGCCACACGCTCTGGACGGATTGTGAATCCACCTAGGGTCTTAACCTTTTGAGTGAATCCGCCCTTCCATCTTTGCACGTGAGACCTGACGGTAGTCATAACTTTTGGAGTGAATCTCACTCAGTGCCTATGGTCCTTAACTGGTGGTGGTATTTTATATTGACATTCCCACAAGCCCCTCTAGGAGGGTGGTAATCCATATTTGCTTAGTCGGTGTTCGTGATAAGCTGATAACAGGTTTAATTGTGATGCCTAAGCAAACCTGTTGTTGACTTGTTGTAGTCTCAAAATCGGTTTAATTATTCTTGAATCGTGTCATCATATAGGTTTTAAACTTTAAAGCTCTGAAATTACTAACACAATAGGTTGCCCCCTCCTGCATATTCGTTTTATCCGAATTCCACATATCCAGTTATCCACAACATATTGCCTCTTGTTGCATTCGTGTATACGAGTACTGTAAATGGTATATATGTATATGAGTAAGCTGATTTTTAGCTTATGCATAAGTCGAAACCATGATAACATATTAATGAGTATTATTCTAGTCTCAACGGTCCTTAAGTATGGTAGAAGTCCTTAAGTATGGTAAACCGTAACCGGTTTTAATCGCGGCTGCCAAAAAAGGTTTAAACCGGGGTTTTAACCGTAGGTGCTTCGGGTTTATGCCGGCCTAGTCCTAACATCCTACGGCTGGCCATAAAGGCAAACCCCTAACAAAGCAAGCATCATGCGAGACCCAAAGGGGCCTTTTGCAACCCAGCTAGCACGGCTACGCCAACGCTGGTCTCAAGATGCATGCTCTAGGGGCTTACGCCCATGCACGTGCTGCGGGGATGTCTACTCCCGCTGGCCTACAAAGGCTACTAGGCTCCAGCATGCGAGGGTGGATGGCGGCGGAATCCTCGATCGTGGATCGAGTCGAGCGCCGCTGGGATGTCGCGATTATGAACAGCGCTGTGTCGTGGCGGGTGGCGTGGTGGCAAGGCTGCTGAGGTCTCGGGTGTGCGGGGTGGCGGTGTCCGGGTGCGCGGGTTGTTTACGGGGGAAATTTTTAGATATATTAGGCTTTGGCCTCGCTTGGGCATCGGTTGATCCACGACAATGGGCTGATGCTTGACCTTCACATCATTGAGAGCACTCACCGCCGCCGCCAACACTTGCTGCTCAGTAATTTTGGCAACCTACCCGTGGGAGTAGCTAATCCCCACGGCACACGCATGGGCACAAGCCCCTAGAGCACGCATCTTTCATCAAATTTAGACGATATATGTCTTACCTTTTTCTTACGGACCTCGGCAGTCGACAGCTCAACGCCGATATATCTATGGTCTGAGAGTTGAATAATTCGTTCATAATAGCAGTATCATTTGTTTTCTGCGGCGAGTTCCGCACTGCAACCACAAGGACGCCAACTTAACACTTAAAAGTCATGGAGAGAGTGACTTTCACCCCCATTAGGTGGGGGAGAGTGTCTCATGTTTCACCCCTCGCCCCGAGGTGCCACATCAACATCTATCATTCTACAGTTTCTGTCACGGCACGGCTATTATTGAACTGGAATAGCGACGTGCAAGTATTTGGTGGAGTATGAGTGCATTCGTCTGTTGACCAGAAGTGTCTGCGTGAGCTCAATGCTCCTCATATACTCTAGCGCTCTCACGCATCATATGCGTTACCACCATCGAGTTGTGAGCTCGAGAGCACTAGGTGAACTTGACGCATCGGCCAGACAATATAGCCTTTGATGCTCGCATGCTGTTCAGTTCATGCTTGAAGCGAAGACGCGTCTCTTTAGAACGATTCAGTTCTTCAAGACTTGTCTTGCTTCGCCATCTCCATGCCCGCATATGCTTGGCCTCTCGATGACAGATGCCACGTGCTGGATGTGACACACCGACAGTCAAAATATGTCACTTGTCACTTCCTATAGTAGGCTGGGTGACCGTCACCAGTAGACGGGAAACACCCGTTAGTATTTATGTGTACCTCTTTTATCAATCGGAGACTTTTACCGTTCTGATATCGAAACCCTTAACTCAGGGTTTATTCTCCGTTATCCGATATATACACCCGACTATATATCTGACAGGTTTGGCCCCACTTACGTTTTATTTAGCCACTGCGACACCGCAGGATGATTGGCTAAAGCCGGACGCTTGGGATGGAGTGAGGCGCTCCGCGCGTGGGAGTGCCGGCAGTCGCGGGTATGGCCTAAGTTTTGTGGGTTGATTTACGGCTAGCTGTAGGCCTTTGAGGACATTTTTTCTACGGGATTTAACGTTGGATTGGTTTACGCATCCTGGTTGGTCACCACACCGTTTCGTATCGGCCGCCATCTACCACACGACTTCTCAAAATTTCTGCTCTCTCACGGCAGCCGTATCGACGACCCACCACATTTCTTGGCCGCCCAAGACTACCGCATTTTTTTCCCACGTCTTCTTGCCTCACTCCACCCCTGTAGTCTTCTTCATCATGGTTGCTTCTACTAGATCAACGGCTAGCATGGCGCATCGCCGCCGCACATTAAGTACGATCTTTGACTCCGTTGCTGCCAGGCATGCCAACACGCCCGCGACCCCGACAGCGGCACAGCCGGCCGCTAATTCGGCGGGTGCTACATTTCTGGCATCGGTGCGCACCTTGCAGCGGGAGCACTTCGACATGAAGGTGGCGAAGCACGTCCAGCGCAAGTTGTTCGACGGCAAAGAGGGGAGATTTTCCGGTGCGGAGCCCCACGCGGCGGCCATCTTCACGAGGATGGTCTCTGCCCTGCAGGCAGCATTCGTCACTGAGGACACCGGTTTCCTCCCACTCTTCACGCTGGACGACGCTACTTTGGCCGTCCGCGTGGAGGCCAACAATTTATTGTTCTCCACGATCGAGCTGCTGATCGACCCCTCGTCGCCCGCAGCGGACTGGTTGGACTCGTCCAGCGCCAGCTTCCCAGCAGACGGTAAGCGTGTCCTACTCGAGTTCGCCCGTCGGATGATCCCGGTCGGGGACCCCTTCCAGGGGCAAGCGGACATGTTTGCCGTCCGCATCGTTGCGGGCGTGGACCCTCATGGACCCATTGAGGACTTCAACGCCGCGCTCAAAGCTGCTAGGACCAGGTCGACGCTCCAGGACGAGGACGTGAAGTCCCTTTTCATCAAAGCCCTCGACGCCACCTTCTACCAGCCGGTGGTGTCCCGTTTGCTCCTTCACGACCAACGAGCCGCCCACGACCTACTCACCATTCAGCAGTGGGTGCGGGAGTGCTACGGCGAGCACGTGCGGGCGGGCACCGCCACCGCATCCGCACACCGGTACTCCCACGGCACGCACTTCATGGAGAAGGGCGTCGATGAGTCGGGTGCGGCGAGTGAGATCGCGGACTTGCGGACCATGGTGCTCGACTTGAAGAGGCAGTTGGCCACCTTCCTCGTCACCGCCGAATCCGAATCGTCTCCGCGGGGGTTTACCCCTCGCGCGGACAAACCGGACCGCCGGGTCAAGACCCGTTTCGCAGCCTCGCCCCTCCCCAAAGGGGGGAATTGGTCTCAGTCCGTCTCACGGAAGGTGGCCTTCCACCGCGACAGCGGTGCGGCAATCCCGTACTGCCGAAATCAAGTGTGTGCTAAGGGGAAGGCGAGGCATTGGCACAGGGACTGCCCAAACGGGGGCAGGACCGGACTCTCGGCCTTCGCCTTCGCCGAGGAGGCCGAGAACTCCGTGTTGGCCGCGAAGTTCCAACACGCCATCGACAACAGCGACCCCGTGGAGTTCGACGCCCTCTGCATGCTTGCGGGCGGGAAGCCGGAGGTCTTCACCGATCTCTCCGCGTGCTCGTTCTGCGAGGAGGGCGGTGAGGTCCTCGTGTCCGCCGTCGCCGAGTTCTCTGAGATGGCGCACGCGGCTGGAGCTTCCACATTCAACATCAACACCTTCACTGCCGACATGCCGGTGGTGTCGGAGCCACCCG
The DNA here is from genome assembly GCA_001247695.2 of Cymbomonas tetramitiformis. Taxonomy (NCBI): domain Eukaryota; kingdom Viridiplantae; phylum Chlorophyta; class Pyramimonadophyceae; order Pyramimonadales; family Pyramimonadaceae; genus Cymbomonas; species Cymbomonas tetramitiformis. The sequence goes on along the minus strand of LGRX02001865.1, from coordinate 10,766 downwards.
CACACTCCCCGCCCGCGTCGGTTGAGTCCGAAGACGATTGGACCGGTCCGCCAAACCCCTTCTGCCCTCCAGTCACACGCACGTTTGCCGACTTCATTGAGGGCACGGGGGTTGCATTGGTGCCCGACGAGCCGGCCCCAAGCATGAATTTGCTCTCCGCGGTTGGGGAGCCGGAACGCGTGATCGACTACGAGCCCGCAACTTGCGCAACGAGCGACGATGACGACGAGGGTGACTCGGTGACACTGCCGCGACCACGGTACGGCTGCGGGAACGGCATTCCGAGGTTCGCGAGATCTCTCCTCACTTCCTCCTTGGTGTGCGCGCTCTTTGTTATTTGTGCCGCCGCCGCGCCGCACGCCGTTACCGGTGTCGGTGGTGCCGATGCGCGCACATGCACGGCTTCACCGGTCGGTGGTGCTACGTGGACTACCTCGGCGGTCCCGGCTACGGAGGCTTCGCCGACTGACATGGTTCATGGCGTGCCGTGTGCTATCCCACCTCGTCGCCAACGGCGGGAGCAGAGGCGGCAGGGCCTCTACATGGCTCCGATGCCGTGGCATCCCGGGCCGCCACCGCCTGCCGAGTTGTTTGTGGACGGCCCTCCGCTGTCGCCGGCTTCATCTTCAGATGACGAGGCTCCACCGTCGGGCGGCACTTGGCAGCATCCCGGTGCGGTGCAGCCTCCCGTGATCGAGAACTCGTCAATTTCTTCTACGAATGATTCATCACCGGCCCCGGGGGCCGGCAACTGCTTCACAGTCAAGCTGCTCCGAGCCGGGCAGACAGCTCCGAAGACCACTAGTGGCTAGAATTATTCACGCCGTGCCTGCCTGGGAGTTAGCTGTAGTATAGCCTCCTAGATGTGCAGAAGGGCTCTCTACATTTGAGCTGTGTTTAGGGTTTTAGCAAAGTAACAGCAGTATCTGACAATCTTGCTGTGACCTGGGACCGCCCTGACCAAGAGTACAGGCCCCCAGTTGTGCTACAGTTTCCTCCTGAAGTTGAGTAGGGAGTTTGTTTGCTTCGTTCACTACTAGCTCCGGTCACCACCCTAGGTGGTGTGCTGGATGTGACACACCGACAGTCAAAATATGTCACTTGTCACTTCCTATAGTAGGCTGGGTGACCGTCACCAGTAGACGGGAAACACCCGTTAGTATTTATGTGTACCTCTTTTATCAATCGGAGACTTTTACCGTTCTGATATCGAAACCCTTAACTCAGGGTTTATTCTCCGTTATCCGATATATACACCCGACTATATATCTGACACCACGCACCTCCGGCACATGACAGACATAATGATTGTACATGTCATAGTCGACCGTACTGACTATACTTGACGACTGTATGTCATTTATTATGACATATGACATGACATGCCATGACAGGTATGACACGTATGACAAATGCCATATATGACATATATGACACATATGTCATCGGTCATATCCCTGACAGATCTCCCCTCTTAGAAGTGTTGTGACCTCACAATATAGGAAGCATACCTTTTGTATAATGTCTTTGTTGTCGAGTTGGCCAGTCTTCTTACACCAGTGAGGCGTCCCTCGAGGTGTTTTAGGATATCGGGGGAACAGAGTCCACTTTAAACCCTCATCTTAAAGTTCTTAGGATAACGCCCCCCTTCCGTATTATACTTCAGGGAATATCAATCCATGGTATACGTTACGGAGAGATTTTGCGCCCGCCGATCGTTTCTTGTTTCCACGGCTATTATGGTGCATGTCACCCTTCCTCCCCTTCGGAAAAAATTCAAGAGGATCAGTGGTCGAATGGAGGTTTGTTTTAATGCAGTCGGAGAATGCGCTACCTATGTTGAGTGCCGTTAACACTTATGAGATATCGGAGGGACATTTAAGTACTCACAGTCCGCTTTAATCTGCGTCCTCACCCAAATGCAAACTCCTTTTGCGCATCGTATTTCAGAGTGATGCTGCGTATCGTATTTCAGAGTGACGTTGTGTCCAGTGTGTTGCGCTATTGCCGAAAGCCAGTTGTCGTCGTGTCGGCAAACCACACTAATGTGAATTTCGAACAGCCTATGTGTGTCAAACACGGCTTATGATCACAATTCCATCTACCACAGTATCGTATTTCAGAGTGATTGGCCCGTAAGACCCGAATGACAAACCATGCTGGATGTGACACACCGACAGGATAATCTGTCACTGGTCACCTCCTAAAGTAGGCTGGGTGACCGTCACTAGTAGTCGGGAAACTCCCGTTAGTATTTATGTGTATACCTCTTTTATCTATCTGACTTTTACCGTTCTGATCCCGAAACCCCTTAACTCAGGGTTTATTTCCAGTTATCCGATATATTCACTCCGAACTATATATCTGACAAACCAGTCCGGCAAGGCAGTTTTAGCAGCTTTTATTATCCACAGATATTGTACTCGCTTGTTTTGCGTATTTGTGCAAGGGTATGATTTGTACAAGGCTCACTGCACCTCAACAAGGAAGGATCAATTCCCGCTCCTGATACAACATTCAAGTGCAGGGTATTTTAGATGATCGACATGTGTTATTGTATTAGTATATATTACAAGAAGTATGATATATCTGCTTTACAGTAGGAGTTTAGCAGCCTCCAACATCTCGGCACAGTTCGTGGAGTCTAGCAACCTCCAACAGCTTGGCACAAATGAATTTAAAACCACTTCCTACGCAGGCATATCGGGTATTTGATTGCAAATCCACCCTCCACGTCTATACTTGACCTATGATGTTCGTCTGCAAATCCAATGACCTTATTCCGCTCGATATTATCCGTCCAGTCTCAAGTGTTCTGTTGTTCCCAACGCAAGAGACTCTAGCACCAGAAGGCACATAGAAAGTGTTGCAGTGACCCTCGCACTCTAAATCGATAGAACTATGTATATCGGTGCTCATTCTATATGTTACATACACATATGCTTTCCTATTATACAAACTGATATACATTAGACTGTTCGTGTCCCCTGACAGATCCTTCAATCTGTTCCAGATCCTTCAATCTGTTCACTAGACAAGCAAGCTCTAGGCAGTGCTCAGCCTTCTCTCCGCAAGTATGCGGCGGCGGCGTTCCACGTGGGGCTCCCACGCTGGAGTAAAATGTTGCTCTTGGCTCGGGAAGTAAGCTTCTGCCGAGTTTTCCAACGAGCTGCTCGATGCAGCGCTCTGGAAAGCTGCGCCGTCTCCTGCATTTGGGAGACAAAGCACGTTCTAAATCTAAAACTTTTGTTGCATCTATAGGCATCGCTAGCTTTCCAAAGTTTGCTCACAAACAGCAGACGGCGACTTCCACTGTTCTTTCGCAAACACCCTGCACAAGAACAACCCCACCAAGAGACTCCACGGACACCGAGAGAACTTGTTCCTGCGCATCACACATAACACCACCACCAGACCGTGCCAACACTGGCACAGCCCCTCAAGCATATCACGGCAAGAGCTTTCGAGGCTTCCATCTCTCTGCCTTACCTGCAAAGCTTGACGACGCCAAAGAAAGCAACTGGGTCCACAGTTGTTCCTTTGCCATCACCGTCTTCGAAGCGCGGGCGAGCGTTTCCTTGGTTATCCCTGCCTTCTTAGCGATGACTGCTTTGCACCGAGGCGCCAAGCATATGTCAAAGATTGTGCATGAACCAAATTGTCAGGCATTTGGCAATACCAGGTTGGAACTACCTATACTAGAGGTCTGGCATAGGTTTGGCCGGCGTGGCTCTTAATGGCTTCAAAAGCGCGAAGAGCACAAGGCCCCACCCCGCAAGTGACTTTTGTCCCACCTTCCAACGAAGGGCGGATCTTCAAAGCTTTCATTGCACAGAAGACCGCCGTTGTAGCAACTGTGACATCTTTCTTCCTGGAAAATAACCCCGCCGAAGTGAAAAATCTAAGAAGCACATCATCGTACCTCCGCATACCCAAGCTGCAAGAGGGAGGGAGCCAGCACGTGCAGGAGAGGCCTTACCCATCTAATATCGCGTCCTCACGAATCAGTTGCGATACCTTTACAGCCGTGTTCACCACGTCACGCGTCAAGGAAAGCTCGCTACAAACGTTTACCTGAGGCACCCGCAGCCTTAATTCTCAGCAGACAGTTGAACCTAGCGACCAGTGTTCTACAACTTGGTGAATCGATTTCCTACCCGGTAGCACCCGATACCCTCCAAGACTTCGAAATAAAAATGCGCAACGCTTCGAAGAATGCTTTATACACTGGAACGAGAAGGCCATAACGTTGAAGGAAGGAAGGACCGAGGCAAAAGATCCGAGGTGTTACCACAATCGACTTCAAGTTGGAGTATCCAGAGCGCATGAAAATTTGGGAACTCGCATCCTTCTCGAGTAACACGTTCTTCAAGATCAAGGCCGCGTTCCTTGCAGCAACATTGTTCGCTCCTAACAACTCACAGCAGTCTGCAAACGAGTTTGAATTGTCAAAAAATAGCAGCAACAAACTGACTTCCCACAAGACTTAAGTTGCCTCTGAAAGTCCCACAAAATTTAAGTTGGTTTTGAGCAACAAAGAGAGATACGGTGCCGAAACGGTAAATAAGGGGAAAGAACCCACACAAACAAACCAGCCGAGCGGTGAAGAGCAGGTCAACAGAACTCACCCTTCAAGGACCAACTTTGCGTTCCGTGCTTGCGAGCAGCTGCATAAAACCAACGTAGAAAACGTCAAAATAAATTACTGAAATAGACGCTGTTGTCAGGGGCACCAAGACACAAACAGCCACCCCGTTGAGGGCCGCAGTGGCCTGCGTAGGCACGCACCTGTAAACAGCAAAGCTGCAATCGTGGCTTCCCTAGCCCGTCCGGTGGTACCGTGATGTTTTTTCAGAACAGACAATAACTCTTTCATGGTTTGGCGCCAAACGTCTGGTATCTCGAGGACGTTTCCCAAAATAATATCGATGTGTCGTTCCCATTCGACAAATGTCGCTTCAGCACTGTCAACGAGGCTTTCGTTCAACTTTGCTAGTTGGCTGGAAAAACGCCCGTTTCCTTGAATTGAGCATCCCGCGGTAGTTAATTTTCCCGCAAGGTGGGTGTCTTCATCCCAGGAGCATCCAAAACCGATGTGCTCAGAAACTACAAGGCCACAACCTATGCATATAAGATCTCCGCTCACGCAGTCTTCCCTGAACGAAGACCCTCCACAGCCTTGATCTGCGCACACCATTGATTGCATATTTACGTTCAGGGGTATGCTGTGTATTTCTCGCTTGACTGATGAATCTAAGAAATTCGCGCTTCGGACTTAGGTGAGGCTATAAAGTGTAGAGCGCGAATAATGAATTCAATTGCAAGCAAGCGATACTTATGCTGTTTTACAGTCGAGTGCCACACTCTCATCACGTCAGGTCTCACGTCTCGTCTGCTGCACCGCACCGTCGCGTCGGCACGCGACGGGCGCCCTGCTCGCTGCTGCTGCTGCTCGCGCTCCTGATGAGCTGACAGCCTGACACGAGTACTCAACTCTCGACTACGTGATCGTAGAAAATCGAAGTCGTCCGATTGTGAATTTTACGGTATCAACATGACCGTTGGATTACCCTCATGAAGAATATATATAATACTAGGCGGATCGATCTCAAAAAGAGATCTCCACTAGGCCATCTGACCGTAGGATCATGTGCGCGACAGTGCTTCGCTTTTTGCATCCCAACATGCCACGCCATAACGCGTGGGTGGCGTCGCGGTAAATGTACGCGACTGCAGCGGCACTGTCATCGTTAGCGTCTGGCGATCGTGAGATCGGAAGTTCGTCTGTGTCACCCGTTGGGATTCGCGCTTTGCTGCTGCTGATTAAGTAAGTAAGTAAGTAAGTAAGTAAGTAAGGTAATTTGGCCAGGTTCCAAATCATAAGGAGCAGAGGTCAGCATGTGACACATACCGAGCTCAACCTTACCTACACGGAGACCGTCGCGTGTTCAATGAATATCATTTTTACACTGTTCATGCGCGCCGCTTCATTTTTAAAACACTAAAGGTTAAGGTTACTCTTACTGTTAACAGTAAGAGTAACAGTATGCAATTGCAGTACCAAGTTTACATATCGATTGCGATACGATGCTGGCAGCACCTATGTAAATAATAGATGTAAGCTCAACTGTGTGGCTTTGGTATGTGTCTCAACTCCCCGCCTATTCGTGTTTCTGGATGGACGACTCAATATGGTGACACCTCTCTACACTTTAACAGAAGAGTGCCGCTCATTTCCAAGCTGGCTTGAAGCGCTGCCTAGTTCCCCCGATTCATGACTTCCGGTTGCATTTTGAGCTGTAAGTCTCACCGTAGCACGTAATTTCAGCCGAGCGCCAGGCGGAAACGTTTTTCGGATCCCTGAGCCCCACTTCTTCAAGATGCTGTCCGCCGCTTCCGTGCGCAGCAAATTTTTCTGTGAATCATCCAGGTGAATACCCTCTTCGAAAGAAGTACTGCAATACGATCTGCATCACGAGACAGCATGTCGCAGCAGTAGAAGTTGTATCCTCAAATGTTATAAATCCTGCTGCGCACATCTCCATCCATTCACAGTCCATCATTCTCTTTACCTTATCACCCACCGCTCGGAACTACTTACCGATCACTTCTTACAAGAAGAATTGTGCTCCTTATGATAGGCGCTATGGCGTGCGAGATTTCGCCAAGATGTATGAGCTCCGATGCGTCACGAACGCACACTTCACCAAGCTCATCCCTGCTGCCGAGCCCTTTCCCGCTGCCGAGCCCTCCAGTTTCAGTGGCCGATTGCTTCACACTCACACTCTTAACTCATCTATCTCAAATACAAGTGCCCAGACCACGGCTTGCAAGCTGCTTTCTGCAAGCGTGGCGAGACCTGTCGAAATCCAGAGCGGGCGCCAAGCACAGCAGGTTTCTTTCGTTTGGCTGGGAAGAGCTCGACATTTCAAGTCCGGAATCGTGGACAATACGGCGGAACAGGTGGCAAGTTCCAAACTTTGCACAGATGCTGAAAATTCTCACGTACCCAGAACTCCGCACCAGTCTGAAATGGACCGCAGCAAGACGGTTGCAAAAGACCGCAGAAAGTCAGGACGGTCACGACCAGATGGAGCCACATACACTGAAGCGCAGTTTCGAGGTAAGCTTGACACCGCTATGTCAAGTACATGGCGTGCATATTCCCACATAGCCCTCGCGACCGCACTGTGAGATTTCCAATATTTCAATATTATATTTTCCCACATAGCCCTCGCGACCGCACTGTGAGATTTCCAATATTTCAATATTATATTTTCCCACATAGCCCTCGCGACCGCACTGTGAGATTTCCAATATTTCCTCTGGTGTAAGCTCGAGGTATCCCCCCTTGACGTTAGGAGGCGCTTCTCTTCTACAGCCCTGCATCCTAGTGCCTTTGACGCTACTGCTTCGCGGTGATCCCGCAGGATGGGAACAAATCTTCACAAATGCGATCACCAATATGAACGCGATCGATGGTCGAACTTCGAGGTCCAAAACTAAACTAGCAAAGGAGTTTGTTCGGCATACAGAAGTTGCGCGTGAGTGTGAAATCGCTGTCGACGCCTGGCGTGAAGCGGCCGTTCACGGCTGCGTTCTCTCAGAAAAACGTCACACCTTCCTGTTGCACATGCTCACCGAAGCGTGCAATAGTTCCACAGAGATCGCTGAGGCGACGCGTTTTTGCAATCTCGCGTTAGAGGTAGTCGAAACACTGCACCCGGGCGAGGTGAGGATCTCACCTTCACCGCAATCACATTGCCACTCGCCGCGATAGACTCCTTGCAACGTGTGGTGCTCTGTCTTGACTCCAGCGGATATGGCGATTTGCAACAGCTGCTTTGTAAGGTCAAAAATATCGCGCTCGAACGTTTTTTGCGTTCTGCAACAGTTGCGAACTGACGCTACACCTGTCCTTGATGTGAATGCGATCTTTGCATGTTGTAACAGATAGGTTGTAGGGTACATCTGAATATGCAAACAGGTTCTTTTCATGTACCAGAGAGGTTTTAAGCATCCGGCTTCACGTCCTTCCTCGGGGCTCACAACTGTTGCTTGTTCGGGGGGGGGTGTCGCAGAGCCTCGAGGACCTCCCAGAGCGCCCAGCTTACGGAGTGATCAGCTGCTTGTGCAAGGCCAACCGCACCGAGACAGCGCTCAAGATGTTGCACGGTCAGTGCCCACATAGCCCCTTCACCACGACAAGCGCGAATACCACCCCTCGTACCGCTGATCCCTGGCCGAGGCCTCGAAACCTGGAGTCACCACCACGCCTTGTGGGTTGTGATGGGCCAGGAACGGGGCGGGTTGGTCTGGGGCTGAGCAGCTTTGAGGGACCGTGGGCAGTTGAAGGGGCGCACCTTCTCGCCGGTTCTGGCCTCGTTGACGGCACAGGCAAAGCATACAGAGTTCCGCGCTGCCTGGGAAATCATGCTGCAGGCCGAGCTCTCGCCGCCCGAGGAGCACCTCGTGAGCGCAGTGACCATCAGCGCCGGGGACAAGGACGCGCTGCGCTACTATCTGAGGACCTGGCAGGAGACCTCGTGGCCCTCCAGGGTCTCACAGGTCGCTGCGGCCTGCATGATGGAGGCCCTCGGCCCGACGCGGGCGCGCACCACCACGATGCACAAAACCTGCTCAGGCCTCTGCCCGCTCACCGGAACCCAGCTCAAGCTCGTGAACGTCAACTCCGAGGTGCGTGTGGAAGCCTCGGGTGACGGGCTGAGGCTGAGTCGCGCTCGGGGGCCGAGGCTGAGCCGCGCTCGGGGGGCTGAGGCTGAGCCGCGCTCGGGGGGCTGAGGCTGAGCCGCGCTCGGGGGCTGAGGCTGAGCCGCGCTCGGGGGCTGAGGCTGAGCCGCGCTCGGGGGCTGAGGCTGAGTCGCGCTCAGGGGCTGAGGCTGAACCGCTGGGGCTGAGGCTGAACGCTCGGGGCTGAGGCTGAGTCGCTCAGGGGCTGAGGCCCGGTCGCGCTCAGGCCTGAGGCTGACGCTCAGGTGAGCTGAACGCGCTCGGGGCTGAGCGCACTCGGGGCTGAGGCTGAGCCCGCTCGAGGCTGAGGCTGAGCCGCTCGGGGCTGAGGCTGAGCCGCTCGGGGCTGAGGCTGAGTCGCTCAGAGGCGAGCTGAGCCGCGCTCGAGGGCTGTGGCTGGCGCTCGGGGGCTGAGGCTGAGCCGCTCGGGGCTGAGGCTGAGTCGCGCTCAGGGGCTGAGGCTGAGCCGCTGGGGCTGAGGCTGAGCCGCGCTCAGGGGCTGAGGCTGAGTCGCGCTCAGGGGCTGAGGCTGAGCCGCTCGGGGGCTGAGGCTGAGCCGCGCTCGGGGCGCTGAGGCTGAGCCGCTCGGGGCTGAGGCTGAGCCGCGCTCAGGGGCTGAGGCTGAGCCGCGCTCGGGGGCTGAGGCTGAGTCGCGCCCAGGGGCCGAGGCTGACTTTTGCGAAGGCTACACGTTGACGGGGCCGAAGTGGCAAAGTGCGAGGGTCACTGATGGCGCGCTCACTGCTCGTGGAGCGCGCAGGAGCGGAGGGAGATGAGGGCTGCGCTGCTCACTTTAGCCCTGGAGAAACAAGGAGGGCTCTACAAGGGCAGACGAACTGACCGCTCGGGGGGAGCACATGCCCAGGTCCTCATCCCCGCCCGAGCCGTACCCGCAGGCCCTCTTCTCCACTCTTTTAGTGGATCGGCACTGAATCGCCAGGCGGGGCCTCGGACTAGCCGCAGGGATGTTATTGTATGCCAGGACCCTGCTCTTGCATGCTTCCTTCATCTACTGGGTGGTCTGGGGGTGGGCCTTCGTTAGCCCGCGTTGTCCATTAGGGCTATGGCAGTCCCTCTTGATGTTGTATGCGCAGATCTGATCGATGGATTCCTGCGCCTTTCCACAGCCGGGGAAGTTGGGATCTTTGTGTCCAGGAGCATATCCAAAAAGCGTATCAATAACCTGATTATTTGAGACGTGTTTTTATATCTCGGATCAGGGACCGCACGTTGGAGGATGGACTCCTCTGACGGCCATGATGCGGGTGTTAAGAGTCTAGCCCAGATATGCGTCCAGGTCTCAATGGAGATGCCAGGGTGGGTGGGGTTGGAGGGCTCACCCCCTCTTGCGGCACCTCGGCAGGAGCAGGGCTTCGTGTGAGCGATGGGCTGCTTAGGGGCTTGCAGTCAGAGCATGTTGGATGTGCGGGGATTCGAGTGGATGGCGCTCGCCCTCAATCACGCCCCCCAGTTATGGTGACGTGGCAAGAAAAAAGGTTAATGCGAGGAAGCACGGGAGTGTGACCGCGGGCGGGGCTTGCAGACAGAACTATTTCGGATGAAGCAGAATCTCGAAGCGCAGTTTGCGGGCCGGCCACCCGTGCGATTCATTGTGGATGGCGCCAACGTGGCATACTGGGAGCAGAACAAGGTTGGAGGGGACTTCTCTTTCCAACAGATCCACAGCCTGCTGGAGCATCTGGTAAGCTGCCATGCACTTGATTGGCCTTCTGAGGGCGCGAGCGCGGATTATGAGGGCTCTAGGAGGTTGGACGGGGTGCCGAACCCAGAATGATATTGGTCACGATGGGTGACTGTTGACGCTGTGATGGATGGCAGGTGATGTTGTGATGGGTGACGATTGACGCTGTGATGGATGATGGATGACTCTGTGATGAGTGCCAGTTGACGCTGTGACGGATGATGGATGACGGGTGGCGCTATGATGGGTGACGCTATGATGGGTAAGAGTTGATGCTATGATGGGTGGCGGTTGATGCTGTGATGGGTGACGG
>LGRX02001864.1:0-24165 GCA_001247695.2 Cymbomonas tetramitiformis | reverse complement strand
CCACGCTGCCAGATCAGCAAGGCAGGCGCATCTTCACGCTGTGTCCGCGCTGCCAGATCAGCAAGGCAGGCGCACCTTCATGCTGTGTCCACGCTGCCAGATCAGCAAGGCAGGCGTACCTGTATGCTGTGTCCACGCTGCCAGATCAACAGGCGCACCTTCATGCTGTGTCAAAGCGCCAGATCAGCAGAGCAGAGCACCTTCATGCTGTGTCCACGCTGCCAGATCAGCAAGGCAGGCACCTTCATGCTGTGTCACGCTGCCAGATCAACAAGGCAGGCGCACCTTCAGCCTGTGTCCACGGCTGCCAGATCAGCAAGGCAGGCGCACCTTCATGCTATTGTCCGTGCCCAGATCAAGCAAGGCAGGCGCACCTTCATGCAGTGTCCCAGCTGCCAGATTAGCAAGGCAGGCGCATCTTTACATGCTGTGTCCTTCTTGAATCGTGCAGGCAGGCGCACATTCATGCTGTGTCCATGCTGCCAGATCAGCAAGGCAGGCGCACCTTTTCATGTGTGTCCCAGCTGCCAGATCAGCTTAAGAACCCAGGCGCACCGTCATGCTGTGTCCCACGCTGCCAGATCAACAAGGCAGGCGCACTAGTATGCTGTGTCCACGCTGCCAGATCAGCAAGGCAGAGCACCTTTATGCTGTGTCCCACGCTGCCAGATCAGCAAGGCAGGCGCACCTTCATGCAGTGTCCACGCTGCCAGATCCCAACCAAGGCAGGCGCACCTTCACATGCTGTGTCCACGCTGCCAGATCCCAGCAAGGCAGGCGCACCTGTATGCTGTGTCCACGCTGCCAGATCAACAAGGCAGGCGCACCTTCATGCTGTGTCCAGCTGCCAGATCACGAAGCAAGGCAGGGCATGCCTTGTACTGTGTCCCACGCTGCCAGATCAGCAAGGCAGGCGCATCTTTATGCTGTGTCCACGCTGCCAGATCAGCAAGGCAGGCGCACCTTCATGCTGTGTCCACCCTGCCAGATCAGCAAGGCAGGCGCACCTTCATGCTGTGCCCACACCGCAGGTTACTGCCCGGTCATGGTGCCGGGGTCCTCTGGAGATACGGGGCTCAAAGTGGTTTATGCTGTGTGCAGGAGCTGGTCACGTTCCACTCCACGGACACGCGAGGGAACCCCGTGTACCACACAAATGTGATGATGGCCATTGGGACGGATGTGGCCATCGTCTGCGCGGAGAGCGTCGTTGATGACAACCAACGCAAACATCTCCTGGTGCTGCCTGCTACCCGCAATTGCCTCATAGCAGCAGAGTATACCAACCCGTGACCGCCGGCACATAATCCCGCTTGGCGGCACGCATGTGCTGCCACAGGCATATCAGTGTACACATCATCTGATGATGGGGCTGAATGCGGCGTAGCGTGTGGGTGATGAAGCGGCCATCAGGTGAGCTAACTGGGTGCGCTGGGAACCAGGCTCGGTTGCGTGCAACACACGAGGTGGTTGAGATCACCCAGGGGCAGATGGCAGCGTTATGTGGGAATGCACTGGAGTTAGAAAATGGCCACGGTTTGCCCGTGATGTCCATGAGCACGCAGGTGCGGCTCCAGTAGAACACCGCACCTGCTGGCCTGCACAGCCATTAGAATGGACCGTGCTGAGCTGTCGGATGCAAACTATATTGGTTCTGCTTGCAGCTCAGAAAAAGGCCAATTGGGCCATTGATTGGCAGCTCATTCGTGATCCGACGCCAAGGTGGATGGGTGTGGGGTTTGGAATGCTCACAGGCATATAATGCGTTTACACCCGAGCAACGCGCTGTTCTGAGGAGACACTGCGCTGACCTGGTGCATGCTCCGATCGATACGCTTGAGCGGATTGGTGGTGGCAGTGTTCGCTGCACTCTTGCAGAAATATTTTGATGTACTTCCAAGTATGCATTGTATGGCTGCCATAGGTGCTTAAAAATAATGAGTCGGAACACTTGTTTCATCAACTTTCATCATCACTGCATGGTCATCATATGTAACGATTCGCATGCATTCGCTCATTGTGTATGCACATGGTGTGGTAAATGCGTTTTTATCTTAAAATATCCCAAACACCAACATGCAGAAAGAATATGGCGATCGCAGGTAGCATCTGTACATCTACTAAAGCTGCTACGTGCAATTGATCAAGCATATTTATAAATAGCGTGATGAGAAAGCTAATCATCCAGCAGTCTGCTCGGTGCTTGTGGGTTGCAATCAAAGTTCGGTTGGTTGCTTAGCTGGCGGATCTTATCAGGCAAATGTATATCATCCGGATGTAGCTGTGTTCAGTCGGGCGAGTCGAGGATAGTGATGAGCTATTTTAAATGGTGCATAATGCAACGCAGCGGTAAGCTCTTTTAAGTAGGTAGGAATGGCAAAGTATTGTACACCTCCTTCAAAATAAATTGGGAATACCAGGGCGTTCCCAACGAAATACGGTTTCCCGGCTGGGTTTTCTCATCCTCCCCCCCTGATTTGCCTGGCTAGCGCGGGCGTACTTCGGCCCGCAGTTTTTCTCCTCGCCCCCTTCTATTTCCGGCTCCAAAACGTTTTCCCGGCTCAACCCAAAGATATCCCGTGGTCTCAAGGGAACCACCCACTTCCAATTTATTCTCGAACTAGGATTGAATATTGATGCGTCACAACGCGATGCGACTAAGTGACACCTTTCTGGACGCGCATCATCGTGTATTGTTCATCGATTATGCGTGATCGCGACAAGGTGGATAGCAACTGAGGGCTCTTCGTTGACAAAGTCGTGACATCTTTCGGTGACGATAATTGTGGCAGGCATTGGCAAGTTCAAAGGCGCTTGTACGCGTTGTGCTACGCGGTATACGAACTCATGTACATATATTGGCTTCGTCGTATACAAATCACACCATGCGTGGTGTTATAAGCCAGCTTGGATTGAAATGATATTGGCTTCATGTCGCAACGCAGACGCTTCACTGCTGCCTAGATCTCACGAAACTTGAAACCTGAAGAGCTGGCACTGTTAACGGCCGGTACTCGTATTGTGCTGCTTTCTCATGTCGATGAGAGGCTGTTCCATGAACATCCTGAACCGGTTCGGTTGCTTCACCCTCTCTGTGATTACGATTATCGCGGCGATATCCCCAGACCGGAAACAAGGCGCGCGAGTAGGAGTTGCGCCAAGGAGCGTCAGGCGAAGTAGGAGGCAGGCAAGTTGATGCGTCAACCCCTTGAGAGTTATAGTCGACCACGTCTCGGGAAAACGATCAGCAGTCGCTGGCCAGACGAAATAACATAGAAGGCTCGCGGATTTTGGAAATACAAGCCATCATTTGAAATAACACAAGGCTATACGTTCGCGGAACCATCACCCACGACAGCGATTGGATACGTGCCACTTGCTGAAGTTGAACTAAGCGTTGTCTTTCCTTTCTGCAGCTTCGGGTGGACACGAAGACGAAATGCACGTTCTTGTTTGTGTCGACGATCACGAGGAATGTCCAGCTGTGGAATTATTCCACACGGCGGTAGTCATAAAACGTTGTTTGAAACGCGACGACCCGCATACTTAGTCGACAGAACGATTATATGACCGTGGTGGTAAAACCAGAGTGGACAACATATCTTAGTCCACAGAACGAGTCCATGGAGGCACCAGACGTGCCAAGAAAATGTGTCGTGTTCGGACCCGCTTGTTTCTACAGTTTGCAAGGAACTTAATTTTTTTTTCATATACCGGAAGACTGTTCGGTTCCAGTTGGTCATACGACGTTTCCGGAAGGTGTCCACATCCACCAAGCAGGTACAAGCAGGCGGTTTTTAATCGAGGACCGAGAAAAAGAACCCGTATCGTCGCAAATAACACAAATAAATCAGTAGGACCAACCTAGAGTCACCGACAGATCCTCGGGGCAAAATTCACCCTCATCACTTCTTTCCAATGGACGCGTTCGGCATGTTCTAGTCTCATTTCCCGTCCGAACGCGACGTCCGCCTTAAATTGGTGGTCTGGCGCGAATTTAGCTCGCAGTTACATTACCATGTCTCCATTATTGATTTTTATTACTGAAATCTGGTACAATAAACCAGGATCAAACGTTTATTGATGGGCCCAGAACAAACATATATTCAAAAGTGTTTATTTGTTCTTTTAGTAGGGAGCCTCTCTACCAATTGCTTGATTAATGGACTTTGTTTTTTTTAAAACGTACCGAACATTTTGTTGAAATACTTCATTGTATTTCACTTTTCAGGCCGATGGTCTGTTGCTTGCTATTCGGCATAAATCACACCATGTGTGGTGGTAAACCTGAGTGAACACTATAATTTGATTGCTATTCGAGACACCGTGCATGCTACATGCAGTATGGCAGAGGACACACATCGAAGGATATTGTCACCGACAAATTTACTGTAAACACTACAATAATACAATGATCATATGGGTTTCGTTGCAATATCAGGATGGGGGCACCCTACAGTTCATGCAGTACACCAGCACGGGGAGTAAATAATTGAGACAGGCGTCACGCAGAACTTGCACTACGAAAACTGTCCCAGAACCTACTACTACCTCCTCTGTTACCTGCTCACTACGGTGGTGTGCAGTGAGAGCGATTTTGACAGGTCTAGCATTATTTTGCCAGTTCGTCATTGTTAGTTGTTGTTGGCAGAATTCGACGACATTCGAATTAATCACGGCCTTGTTGTTTGTTCTTTTAGTGGGGGGTATGTCTACTAATAAATTGATTGATTGACTTTGTTTCCCCCACCACCACTGGGAATTAAGCAAACCAATGAATTGTTTATAATTTTTTACACAGGTCGTTTTGGGGCAAAATAGTGATTTAAATTAAAAATCAATAATGGAGACGCGGTAGGTTATATTGACACATATATAATAGTATTCACTCTGGCTTACCACCATGCATTGTGCGATCGTGCACCTAGCAACAGAGGCATCCGATAGTTAAATCATACCGTGATGATCACGACGCGTGTCCCGGCGCGACGGGACATACAAGGCTACCGCACGAAGTCACAGTATGAAACTCACATACTGTAGGTATGAGCGAAGGTCACTGCATACTCAGATTATAGTAGCATGCACCACGTGACTATTCGTACACGCGTAATACATTCAGCGTTATGAACACATGCATGTAGGCAGTCGTTTCGATAACGCGTACCCTTAGAAAACAATGTTTCGAAGCCGAACTTGTGCGTGGTCGTCAGGAACGGATCGTTCACCGCGCGTGCGTATATACTATAATTGCAATGTATTGGCAATAGCTACACTGACACATATATAACTATGGCAACTGCATCGGCGTAAAATCGATAGCACTCAAACGTTCTTTCGTGTGTCACATACGCAAAGTAATATTATATCACTCCAAAAATACCATCACACCAAATGCAAAGTAACATTGACGATCATTTCGCGCAGGGTTTTTGCATGTTTCTCCCTCGGTGAGATGGTGTGCGACACTCGTTGGTATGCTGATGCTTTCGCTTTCGCAACACCAGCAATCCCGCATACGGAAGTGCTGCTATATCATAACTTAGATAATATACCCGGGAGCTTCCTTCAATGGCGTGTCCCTGCTGTTTGGTGTGTCCCTGATAAGGGCTAACAAACTTTGCAGGGGGAGCACCAATAAAATATAATATGGGATTACAGCCCCCCCGCCTAGCCCCTCCCCCCAGCACTACTCCTCAATGCATAGAGGGGATCCATAACATAAACGTTTCACATGATGGTAAGCCAGAGTGAATACTATTATAGCATAAACGTTTCATATGGTGGTAAGCCAGAGTGAAACCTCTGACCTTTATCGTCTTGGCATGAAGTAAATTACTTACTTACCTTAGTCAATCAGCAGCAGCAGCAGCAGCAAAGCTCGAATCCCAACGGGCGACACAGTCGAATTTTCCATCCCACGATCGCCAGACGCTAACGATGACAGTGCCACAACAGTCGCGTGTATGTACCGCGACGCCACCCACGCGTTATGGCATGGCATGCTGGGAAGCAAAAAGCAAAGCACTGTCGCGCACATGATCCTGCGGTCATATGATGTAATGGCGATGTCCATGTTAACATCGCATGGTAATTAATCGTGCTGTCCAAAAAGATCGACGCCTAGTGGAGATCGCATATTTGTGATCGACAGCGCCTAGTACTATCATAGCATACACGTTTCCCCGTCGATGCCACCACCATCATCGCGCGCGTGCCCCACGCGCGGATACCACCATGAAGCACGCGGGGGCGAATCGGGATGCCGTGAGTGCGCGGGGGGACTCACGCGCGTGCTTGTATATTTGATGATGCGCGTCAGCGGGCTATATTTGGTGACAAACGCAAACCAAAATGAGCATATAACGCGTTGGCTATGCGTCATCGGATGTCAAGTCGCGTACCAACCTGGAAATTTCGCCAGCGATATAGAATGCTCCAACATCAGTCGCGATCGGAAAATCCTTCACCCCCGTCGACTGCCAGATGCTATCGCCTTATGTGTGGCGACGATGATGTTTGACGATGGCTTCAAGTCAAGAATAACAAACACGTGATCATAAGTTGGTCGTGTATCAACTCTGGTCCACCAGCACAAAGGTGCATGTACTGAGCAATTAAGGCATCCGATAATACACTCGGACCGCAACTTACACGTGTTGAACTAACACACCGCACACGCACGCGCGACGCTTTTCCTAGTGCGGACGGGCCATACAAGGCTGCAATATGACGATTGACGGACGTATTGTGCACCTACCCACACGTACAATCACTGATGCCCCGCGATCACACTCGACCGCATCATATTGAGCTATCATAGCATGTGTATGAATACCGGAATACAGTGTCTATTGCGCTGAGAAGAACATTTGCACGTGAGGTTGCACGTCCTTTGGTCGAGTAATATTTGAAAATTTTGGCGATCGATGTTTTCTCGAGAACCGACTACCGTGCCAGAAATCTGGATGAAAACTCAAGAAATATAAGGAAAAAATCGATGACTTCGATACATGAGACAAGATTTTGGGTGAAAAGAAAACAAAGCCTAAAGCAATCTAGTGCCGGCGTGCACGCACGCGTGATATGCCTTTGCTACAAGCAGAAAACAGGGTTGGTGAAACCCCCTTTTGACATTGATTGCTGTCGAAGTGTCGATTCCTAACTGCTGACCATCCTAAAAGTTTGGTGAAATGCAAGCCTGGTGATATCAAGTCATCATGTCCACCTAATATGTATTGTGCATGATGGACCGTCCTTTGTCCACCATTTATCAATTCAGGCTGTGAAAACAGTTGTATCATGTTTGGGTCAAGACTGTCTTTAAGGGTGCTCACAGTACTAAAGATAATTTTCCATACAGTGTAACCCACAAAAGTTGTGCAGAGTTAGTGGATTCATGTAAGGACGCATGGACTAATCAAACATCTATTCATGTTCAACTCCCTATAATTAGCTTAAGCCCCGAATCGCTGCGATATCAGATGCAAGTTGCCGATGCTCACGTTCTCGCATGCCAAGCGCAGCTTTTTCAAAGCGTGGCGGCAGGTGTGCAGGAGGAACCGATGCTTGCAGCACGGCCCCTGCTGAAACTGGACGGCTGTCAAGCTCATTCCTCTTAAATCCAGCTGGCTTCCCTGGCCCAGAGTTCAGGGGCACAGTGCTCCCAAACGCCGATGTATGCTGCACACAAACACACAAAACGTTGGAGATTTGTGTTTGAAGCTGAACAGAATATTTGCCAGGCAAGTAACATAGCATCAACAGAACACAGGAAGTCTTGAACCGTGGTTTTAGACCAGCACCAATGTTGGAAGAAATCCCTGGCCAGTTGTTACTAAGAAGTGTGTCCTACCAAGCAAGGCAATCACAACCAAAGATACCCACATAAGGGGAAGACTGGCTTGCCGGGTATGTGGGCGCACCATGGCCTTGTGAGCCCAGGTTTGTGGGCTTGGTGGCCTTGAATGAGAAGAGAAGCTGCCTTGCTGCTGCTGGCCCTGCAAAATAGCTTCCTGAATTCCACTCTCCTCGAGGGTTTCCTTCTCCTTGTTTGCTCCGTGGACGAATCCCCCCTTCAGCTCTGTGGTGGGCATCCAGTAAGCTGCACGCCGCCACTTCCCCATTCACGTGAGGAAAAGTGCAAGTCGGGCTAAGCATAGGTTCGGAATCCACGCGTAACAATAAATGCATCTAAATGTGAGGTGTGATTCGAGGCAATCGCATGAAGAGAGCTCGGCCAGCAGAGGCCTTGTGGGGCAAAAACAGCCTCCAGTGCTCCAGACAAGAGCGCCAACAACCCAAATACATTCTCACTAACTTGGATAGTTGCCTCAGCAAGAGTGGGCTTCGTGCTGTTCGTTACCTGAATAGGGCTGGTCCAGCTCAGGGTGCCCGATGGGGTTCCAGCCATCGGAGCCCCTTGAGCCCGGGCGAGGTATTCTATTCTTGGCCGGCTTGCTATATGATTGCTCGAAGCGCTCGAAAAGTGCTTGCTGCCGCTCTCTCTCTGGAGTGGCCGGCTGTAGCAGGGAAACCGCAAACCACTGTTAGCCGGGTACGCGCGGGTGAAGTATGCTCAAGCTCAGGTCAGTGTTGACCCGCACTCTCGTTTGTGTGCACGTTGCAAGCCCCCCCCCACACTCAAACCAAGATGACGGGGGCCACGACCGCTCAATTTCCTATTGGGTTGACCAGGGTTGACTTCAAGCTCTTCCCATATTACACAACTTGGTCAATAGCCCAGGACTGAATTCTCCAACTTTGATGCCTGTTACTTGCTAAAGTTTGGTAACTTGTGTGAAAACCACGGAATACGACAGAGCTTGAATAAGTTCCGCAGGATTATTGAAACTGATTAAACTGGCCTTCAGAAATCGGGGATTTTAAAGAAAGAGAAAAACCGTCAGGACTCACCGGCGGCATTCTATGTACTATTCTGTCGGGAGGGTAGCCGATGTTGCTGATGCTCGCCCCGTGGCCGGTGGGCTGCACCAGGTTGGTCCTCTTCGCACTGTCCCCGAGGTGGTTGCCGAGTAGGTCTACAGGCTTGCCCGGGGTGCTCGGGCGCGGCTTGTCCGCTTTGAAGTACGGCTTGGCGGCGCGTGTAAACGCTTTGTAGTTAAAGTACCCACTGTGGGATTCAGTCGAACGTACGGTCAGAGCTAAGGATAGCTGTGCTTCGTGTTAACCCTTATTTTACTTGGCCAACCACAGTTTACTTGGCCAACGCATGTGGTTCGATAATGGGGATGACACGGATAGTATGGGCCCCGTGTAAAGATCATGTGGTGGATGAGGGCGTTTCGGTGCCTTCTCACCTGTTATCCGTATCATACGCGGTCATCATTGTTGTCAGCTCTCGGCCACTGCAGCCCAAGTTGGTGGTTTTCAATACTGCTGCCAGCTCGTTACTTGTCACCTTGCCGCAGCTCTCCCGGTCGATCGTCTTGAAATATTTGTACATACTCTTGAGGTCATCAGCGGAACCACCGATGCTTGCAAGCACTTGTGGTGCGTCGCGAGAAGCTTTTGCCTTCACTTCCGCCGGCTGCCTAATCGGCGGATTGATGGTCCCTTGGCAGCCGAAAGGGCTCGCGCCACCTGCAACCGTTCTCACAGGTCACTTCAACCCCCCGGACGGAAGCGCCCTGGCATGCGGCGCGGCATAACGCACTCGAGCCAGCGCAGAGCGGCAGATGGTGATCTGTAGATATATATACTCGCGCGCACCGGTCCTCGCGGCGGGCCCGGGGATCAACGGACTGGCCTCCCAAAAGAAAAGAAACACGTTTCAAACACTTTCATTTCAGAGACATCACAGGCAGATGTGGGCACAGGGAATTCAAACTCAAACTCAGAAGGTTTCGGGGTTCTCGACTGGCTGCGAGCGAAGTGGCGGCTCCACTTGCACCTCAGAAGCAGGCAACAGGCAACAGCAGCCCTCAAAGGCGGCGCGCACGCACGCACCGGTCCACTGGGTGAAGGCCTTGGCCTGGCGCGACTTCGCCCGCGCCATCTGCGTCCTCCCGTCGGACTGGGGCTTCGCGCCAGGGATGTCTGAGACATTCAAGGAGGTGTCTATGCCATCGGACCGCATGCCGTAGATAGACTTCGGCTTTGACCCGGGCACTTCTGGAATAGCTTCTTTCTCGGCAATTAAATTTTGCAGATGGCCCTGCGTCAAGCCCATTCATCAGTTGCACGTCCCATAGCCATGCCCCGTAGATCCCTCAAGCACCCGCACAATGCATGCACCTCTGCGATAGCCACGGCCTCCAATTTCCCCCGCGCTTCGCGTGTCGGGGACCGCACTCCCACAACACGCCGCATATTGACGAAGGCGCCTGGCAACGCAACGACGCAGTCCTTGCGGGCGGGCGGACGCCCTAGCAGCCAAGGCAGAGTCAAGGAGCCCTCGGCGAATAGCCCGAACCTACCTTATGCTTCAAATTTATGTCGTCGATCTGCATGTTCTCAGTTCGTACGGGCGCATCAAAGTCCTGCCGCAGGTGCCTGAGGGCTCCGGCGGTGCCCGGCTCCGTGTTTGTGATGTCTCTACAGCTAATGGGATCTCTCATCTTTTGTTGGAAAAGCGGCAGGGGCTTAGAGCCTTCGATGTCGTCATTCGACAGAGAGTTTTTCGTGAAAGTCTTTGGGGGCGCAGGTCCCTGCATCCCTTCAGCAGGCTGGCGTCAGCCAATAGCAGGAAGCACTTCGCGAGGCCGTCAGCCAATAGCAGGAAGCACTTCGCGAGACCGCTAGGAAAATATCTCGAGCGCAGAAGAGGCAAGCCCTTGCTCGGAATGCCCGTCAGGTACGAAATGGCACACCAACACAAAATGGGGGAGAGTGGGGTGGGGCTCGGCCTGCCTGCTCGACATGAGACGGTAGCCTGTACGTCGGATTCAAGGGATCCGTGCCGCGGGGGTTTCTGACGACGTCCTTTGGGTTGGACTTAGTGCCAGGGATATCCATATTCTGTTGATTCGAGAGGGAGGTGGGGCAAAGCATCAGTGAGCAATTAGGGATGCGCGCGGCTCCGTGTGCCGTGCGAGCACGTATCCCGTCGAAGCACATCCACTCTCGTGATTGCACGTTCGCTGCGCTAAGTTTTCGCGCAGTTCTGTTTAACTCTCCGAAGCATGCACGCGCAAATCGTCTGCCCCTCCTCGGTCGCGCTCGTCGCGCACGTGTCAGGCGCAGTGAAGTGATGAGTTGCCTTTTGATAAAGAGTTAGGAGCGGAGGTATCCCTCACCGTCAAATTCCTTATTTCCTTGGTGACGGTCTGAGGAATAAGTTCCCGAGGTTTGCTGCGTTCGACCTCCGTCTGCGTCGGAGGCGCAGAGGCCACGTCAAAATAATGCGGACGATTGAAACAACTCGGAAACGAAGGAAGGCTCTCTTTCTTTTTTTCTCGCGCCTCCATAATTCGATATCCCACATAGCATACGAATAATTGGGCACAAAGCAGTCACGAATTTCGACCTGAGTCCTGTCGTTGCAAGTTTGCCAGGAGCTGGCGAGTGTTAATTGATGAGCTCCCGCGACCATCCGCGGGTCTCACCGTCCGCGTCGAGTAGTGAAGCAGGCGAAACAAGAACACATGTTCGAAGGAAGAGAAAGGGGGGCACAAGAGAACCACGCTGCGCCATTGCGAGGCGCGCAAGGACGGCGTGTGGTGCGGGAAAACCCATTTCAGGCGCCGACCTGCGAGGATTCCACTTGACGAAAAAACCGTTTCGGTACCGCGCCATCGATGCAGTATGTGCTAGTGGAGCCGCCGTAGTTGTGCGGGTCAGAGGGCCGTCGGGCGGGAGGACTTCTCTGCCTGCGGTTGCAAGAATGTCGCCCCGTTCATCACCAGATGTAAACTGATGCGTTCTTGTTTGCATCGACTTGCTCTCTTTCTGCCCCCGCGGGGTCAGCGGGGAAACAGTGCAGACGTATCCGGCCAGAAAAATGTCCTTTGGAAAATGAAAGAAAGAATTCCCTAAGGAGTCTGCTACAACAGAAGCAAATAAAATAAATCATTCGATGTAAGGAGCCTGCGTCGCAGCATAGAGGCAATGAATGGGGCGTGCTCGGGACGTTTTCGAGCACCCGCGGCATAACGCACGCAAAACGCATTACAGTTCAAAAACTGAAATCCAGTGATAAGCTAGAATCTTACCGATTCGCCTCGACTTGTGAGAAGGTTTCTTGTGCGATTGACTTGAAGTGATGCGGGTTTACTGAAGATGGGCCGCTGAAACCTGGGTCTTTCAGCAAGTCCTGCAATTGGCTGTCGGTGGCTTTGATGATAACCGGTTCTGGCAGATGATAACCGCCCATTTTCCCTTTCGAAGGAAGCCTATGGAATCAGAATTAGTAACTCAGCGTGGAGTATCAGATGAGCAGCTCTCCCTTACTTGGACCAGAAGCAGCGTTGGTCAGCGGGGTCGCTGCTTCGAGGCGCGGACAATGTGCCGCTCTGCTTGACATTCAGAATAAGACACTTTAGCGATAAGTACAGCTTGAATTAATATGAGATATTGAAAATGATATGAATTGCTGCCAGTTTGAGACCCAAGTTCAAGTAAATTTCCTGCTACAAGATGTATTAAAAATGTCAAGATAGAAGCGGTTCGCAATCATCAGTCAATTTGTGTCGGTGGATGTGTCGTTGCGCACAAGACAACTTGAGTCTTGACAACACACTCACTGTTGAACAGTCGCAGTCGCAGTCGAGATAGAAGCTGTGTCACTGTCATGTCACACGACAGTCGCGCAGTCGTACAGCGTAATCTTGTTGCTATGTGCAGTCTCATCGGCCTGACCGATTTTGACAATTTAGCCCGATATAAATCGAATCGTTTTAGAATATTCTGGCCCGACATAAATTTAATCGAACAGTAGCGATATCATATTGTTTCATCGAACGCGCACAGATTCACGATTCAAATGTGAGATTCTGAAAAATGAGAGGCCAAACATTCCTAAAGAAAGGCAATTAGGTTTACTGCAAACATTTCTCAGAACGTCTTCAAAACAGTGTCAACTGCAGCATGCAGCATACTGAACGTGAGTAGATAATGCATAGCACATAGAATTCGAACATAAACATAGCATATATTATTAGAACTGTTCGAACGTTGCTGATACGTTTCGCGACTTTCACACTGGTACATTTTAGGCAAAGATTTCTGCGCGAACCAACACACGTCTCGGTTTTTGCGCATTAAAACAACTCGGCACACGCATTAAAAAAACGTAGAAGCAAGGTGAACCAGGTCATTTATTTCATATTATTACATACACGGAACGTGTTCTTCTAAGGCGTCTTTAGACGCGGAAAGATTCTAGAGCATCATTAATAATAATCATAATAATAATAATATAACAGATTTACGCTGAGAATAATGACAAAGTCATGAGTCCGCTGTAGTCCTGCAAGCATGCAATTGAACAACAGAGGTAGCTGAAATCATCCTCATAGCGCACCCCTAAGGGCTCATCTAGGTCAATTCAACCTAGGAAACCGCGGCAAGGCAAAACTACGCAGAGCGCTAAAAAGGCCGTGCCGGCGAAGAAGCAGCAGAGGAGGTGGAGGTGGAGCGAGGCTGCATCTGTGATGGAAAAGGGGCGGGAGCGAGGCGGAGGAGGAGCGGTGGTGGAGGGTCGGGAAGGCGGAGGTGGAGGGAGCGGGTGTGGGGTGGAGGGGGCGAGCTAAGGCGGGAGGGGGGGGCCCTCTACCAAAAAAGAGTAAATCAATAAAGCATATGAGTGAGGAGAAGAAGTGGAGATGATAATCATTCATGGGAGGTTAGGAAAGGCATGTTTGCCCTTTCAACAGCTTCTTCTTCTGTAATCGACCAGTGATTCGGCTAAGTGTGGTTCTGAGAGGGTCATGGTTCTCGAGTCTAGCATTACCATTAAGGAAGGCGTCTTGTCTAACGCGAGTGTGGTATCTGCACAACCTGGAAAGTTTCTTTAGGAGAGGCTTCAGTCTTCTCTGGTGGATCCCGATGGTGCTAAGGACCGGTCCAAAGTGCTTCGGAAGATATCCCATCAATATGAGTTCTTTGGGCCATGTGACAATTCCGTGTGAGATATATTGTAGCAACAATATATCGGGTGTCACTGAATAATTATCATACAAGTGTAAACTGATTATAAAGGTAAACGAATATATAATGCATCTGTGACCTAGGTATTTGTCACCAAGTACTGTACGAGAACTGGTACAGTCGAACGGAGTCATGCAAGTTATGACCTACGGTGCACTGAATCCAGCACACCACCCTGTAACTGTACGGAGTGCTGTTCAGGTGGCAGAGAGCGGCTCGCGGATAAAGTCAATTGTCCCGAAACAACAAACAGCTAGGAGCTGGAAACTGCTAGAGGGAGGCCTGTGCTTTAGCCAGGGCGGTCCCTTTCTAAAATTGTTGCTAGGATACTGCTCACAAGCTAAGTTCCTACAGCTCAGTCTCACAGCTACTCAGCCACTTTCAAAGTGGTCCACAAAGCTGCAGAGTTCACCAAAGTTGAAGAAGTTTTCAATCTTTGATTGTGAGAACATCTATGACGCAGATGGCAAATGCATACTACAAAAAGCAAAACACAAAAGCGTCACTAAACGATCAGAAGAGTTAGACCGACTTACAAAACTACAACTAGCGCAACACTCTGACAATTTGATTATAATGGGTATGAATATGAGAGGCCTCCGACACCACAAAGAAGATAAAGACAGTTTGGTTAAATTAGAAACAATCTGCAACCTTTTAATTGACAGACGGGCCGATATAATATGTATATCAGAAACCAAGGTGAATACTGAAAACCTTGCGTTAATTAAAACCCTAATGACACAAAAAGGAATTCAATTTCGCACATCTCATGTAAATGAAAGAGCTTCCATTGGTTCCATGATCCTATGGAATCCGAAAAGCTTACCACTTTCCACCTCGGTTACCACAATTGATGGAGATGCAAAGAGAGCAGTAATGACCAAATTCTCAGGAAATAACGGGTTTGAGCTTTACATAGCTAGTGGCTATATGAATGATGCCACACTAGTAGATGAACAAATGGAATTATATGACACACTCACTGACTGGGCAAGAAAGGCAGGAAATAATCCAAAAAAGGCCTACATAGAGATAGGTGACAAAAACTGTACCATTACCCCAAATCAGCGGGTGTCAGGTGGAAATTACATGTCATATCAAGAGCATGTTGAGAAGAATAAGCATCTTTTAACTTATTTCAACAATGACAGATGTTCTCTTAATGAACTGATAATGGACCGTAATCCAAACACGGAAATTTTCACACATGTTATATCCAAAAACTCAAAAGCAAAACTTACCCATATCATGGCCAACACAACTATGGCAGAATTGACAGTTAAAACTGGATGGACGGAGGAAAACCCTTATATCATCTCCGACCACGGGATAGTATGGGCTGAATTTAAGCTCCCTCAAAACGACACCAAACCGGAGATTTCTACAGATACAACTTTGCCAACACCTAGATTCAATGGTGCCAAGGAAACCACACATGATGAGTACCCAGGGTACCCAATCAGAATGACAAACAAAAATAAGGATACAAAAAGGAAAATAAACAAGAAAGATATCGTAGGACTCCTTGAAGCAAACGGATACATCACAAATGAACTTGTGCACGCGTGCATCAATAAAAACAAAGCTAGAGCCGCTATCAGCACCATCAAGGGTGACACCACTGATCTCGATCTCAGACGGGATAATACAGACGGCAGCCCCATAACAGTGAACAAGCTCATAGCAAAAAATGAAGAGACAGACAGCATAGAACAATGTCTAAAATGGCACAACAAACCCAAGGAATGGTGGATTCACCTTAATAGCCCATGGCATGCAGCTCACTTACTCTCTAGAGGAAAGGGGATGCCAGAAGGTGGTCTCAACTTAGGCCATAACGTCAAAGATAACATTTGGCATATAGGTTCGCCTCACTTACTGAACAGGAAAGATGTAAATGCCTATCTCAAATGACACCTTTCATTCAGCTCACTGGAAGTTAAGAAAATCACGAAATCCAACACAGATGATCACATTGCTGGAAACTCAGCAGCGCACGAGAGGGAACGTTGCCGACGGTGAAACAACGAACTCAGATAAACTCAGATAATACACATATATACTGAGTTTGTCGCACAAGCTGATCATCGAAGATGACACACTGAATATGACACCTGACTGTACGAACTAGTCAGGGTGTCATTTCCAGCACACCACCTCATCTGAGGTGGACAGCTTGTGACAACACACCACCCTAGCTACTAGGCTTACAGTGTAAGATGCAAAATTGTTAAGCCTAGAAGCTAGAAAAGTCACAAGTGGTTGATGAGAGCTTAAGCAAAAAAATAATACATGCTAAAGCTAGAGATCTCGCTAAAATAAAATCTGATCGGCTGGTAACATCCTGCCAGCTAGTGGTGGGTGAATCCCAAGATCTCGCCTGTCGGCATGCTATGAAAAAATCACGAAGCCGCAAACTCTGCCTGTCGGTTTAGCTGTCTTTCCGCGAACTGATAGGTCTCCTGCCGTAATTTGTCCGTCTCAATTAGTAAAGCTGCCCGCTAGTGGTCAAAGTTCCAACAAAATTCTCAATTCCAAAGCTACAGCAAGTGGTGGAGAAACTGGAAGGAAACACCGCCTGTCTGTTTAAGATTAATAAGAACCATCAGAATAATCATCGGAAGCAGAGTTCTCAAAATATTCATACTCATCATAAAATCCAGCACCACCAGTGTCGTGAGATGCATGGGCTTCGGCCTCCCAAGCAGCCCACTCTTCAGCAGTGTACTCCTCGTAATGCGATAAGATTTCGTTTTCTGGAATAGCGCCTTGCACATAAGAAACAGTGCCCACTGATAACTCAGGATGCGGTAAAAATTCCCCTCCAGAGAGAGGGTCCAAAACTCCGCCATAAGATTCGCTCTGAAAACCTGTGTTCAGAGTTTCATCCCGTTCCAACTGCTCTGACGGAAAATACGGAGCGGCCAAGTGGCCATGACGCTCCACCTCTCCCTCTTCACAACTGTCAGAGTCATCGTAATACCCAAGGGGGTACTGCGATTCATCTTCATCACTACTTTCCCGCTCCTCAAAATGCTGGTCCCCAGAGCCCATATAGGGAGGCGTCACAAGAGGGGGCGCATGAACGTAATGAACTTCTGTGCGCACAGGAGGGGCCTGTGGCACAATGTCTCTTGCCCTAGCAATACTAGGCAAGGGTCTCGTGGTCGAAATCTGAGTTGAAACTGACTTTGTGGAAAGAATTGCGGGCGCATCCCCAACGCCTGTCTCACACAGCGAAACAGCAGAACTCGCGAAATCATCGGAACCAGCACCACCAACCTGTGTGCTCTCTGAAACAATAATCTCCAAAATAATCGGCGGATCTGCGGTCAAAATCTGCGGAGAAATCTGCGGCGTACGAAAATGCGAAACAGCTGTGTGCAAAGAAGAGCACAGTGAAATAAGCTGAGACCGCTTGAGAGAAAGAACTCTCTCAAAACCAGAGTCAATAGATGCCAAAAGAGCTGTAAGCTCCTCACTCGAAGAAATCTGCTGCGAATCCATCAAAGAAAATGAGATCCCGAAATGAAATAACGTAACAAAAAAAATCGTAGGAGTCCACCCCGTCGTAGATACTCTCGGACACTTGCGGAGAACCAAGCTATAGCGAAGAATCTAATCTGAGCGAGCCACAAGGCGCGGACACACTCTCTCGAAAAAATATGACGATACAAAATAAAATTCTAAGCTAAAATACACAACACGCAAGCGTGAAGTGGTCCCATAACCTGCTGGAAACTCAGCAGCGCACGAGAGGGAACGCTGCCGACGGTGAAACAACGAACTCAGATAAACTCAGATAATACACATATATACTGAGTTTGTCGCACAAGCTGATCACCGAAGATGACACACTGAATATGACACCTGACTGTACGAACTAGTCAGGGTGTCATTTCCAGCACACATGACCTGCTGGGATATCCTTCTACAACCCCATATGCCTGCTAAATTTTGGAACCTGCACGGATCTGAGATGCATTCGGAAAAAATAGACTGCACAGCCCATTTATTCCAATACGCTACAGGCTGGGTGTCTTACACTGAAAGACTACATAGCACACTCGAAATGGAAAATGGTTCGGAAGCAGTTAGAAACGGCGGCACTGGCCTCAAGGAAATGCACCCTGACGCGACATGGGATACCCAGCACAAATTGGCACATCAGGCGGCAAGTGACGCCTTTGGCACCAAGAATCTGAACAAAACTGGGAGGTCCGAAAAACCATCAGCAGTATCTAACTATATATACAAATGGCTAAATACAGTACGCCACACCATCAAATATTTGGACACAAGAACTCATGCTAGTAACATTCCAAAGCAAGCCAAAAAGGCTGCCCGCACACTACCGTTTGCCTCGCTCCAACCCAAACACAATGAAGCAGCGGCCACATGGAGATTACGATTGCATGAAAATTATGTAATAATCAGAAATGCTTTTCAAAAAAGCAGAGACACAGACATTGAACGACGCAAACTCCGAGAAAAGGAAGCCCTGCAACATCTTTTCTCAACTAACCTTTCGAGGTTTCTAGACACAGTCATGCATGGGAAAGATGAAACCTACTGAAAAAGGTGCAGCCGCAACCCCAGGTAGTGATGGAAAGATACCTGAGACAAAATCAGAAAGACTAAACACAATACTAGATGAATACAAAAATAAAAAATTATTTTCTACTAACCCGAATGAGCCAGATGAACTCCCACAGTGGCTCACTGACATTCTCAAGGATAGCCCTAAAATCCCCGATACGGCCGCCGCAAGACTATTGACAGAAATCACGCACAAAGAACTTCAACAAGCATACTCGGACTGTGGTATTTCTACGGCACCAGGACCCTCAGGGATGAGATACTCGCAGTGGATCAAGGGCCCAGAGAATTTTCAAGAAGTTACTGTCTCACTTTTTAACCACATACTTATAACTGGGAGATTTCCTAAGAGTGCAAAATCTGGAGTCATCCTTCCAATCCCTAAAAACCCCTCTGCACCATGTACCATAGATAATTCCAGACCCCTCACAATGTTGGAAACGGGTCTTAAACTATTTAATACAATAATTGCTAACCGTCTCAAAACAATACAGTAAGTCGCGGTCTATAAGAAAAAGTAAAAATTTCGCTAGCGCTGGTCGCTTAATCTGACGGTCCCAGATTCTCGTCTCTAGCGTCGTGAATTTCTTATTGGAGGATGCCATATTTGTCACGCATAGCGTCGAGTTTTTCTTAATTTCGACATGAGATGACAGGTAGGTTGGATCTCAGCGTTGATTTCTTATCTGCCGAGCCGGGTTGATACTTTATTCTCCACATTTGTAATTCGGCCACCCGTGGCATGCACGGTATGGCGGACGATTACTGCGGTGGATGAACACTGTTAACTGTCAAATAAGCCCTATATTGTTGATAAATAAACCCTATATGTTTGGACTATATATACTGATTAGGTTGATGAATCCGTCTAGCGTCAGTTTTTTCTTAATCGGAGGATTTTCAAGACCTCTCCCATGAAAAATCTAGCGGGTGATTTCTTACCGTTTTTCTAACTTTTGGAGAGAAAACTAGCGGCTGGTTTCTTGTAGATACCATTTCTTATAGACCGCGACCTACTGTACTCAACACCCACCCCATTCTCTTTCCCATTCAAGATGCCTTTCTTCCGAATAAAAACATAGATGACTCACTCCAAATTTTGAATGAAGTAATTTCGGATGCCAATAGATACGACAAAGACCTCCACGTAGTTTACCTGGACCTCAAACAAGCATTTGACAGAGCTGAATTCTGGATGAGCAATTTAGCACTCAGAAAGTTAGGACTCCCATCACAAATAATTAACATCATCTCAGACATCACCAATGATGCCTCTAGAATGGTACTTACTGAAGAAGGCCTCACAGATGAATGGTCCCTCGAATGTGGAGTTCCTCAGGGAGAAGTTTTGAGCCCACTGAGGTTTGTAGCCATTATGGATCTTCTGGCAATTTGGTTAGCAAAAAGAGCAAACGGTGCAAACCCGACAGGAACCACATATGGATACGAACTGAACTCGGAACGCCTAGTTAAAGACCAGACAAATCAGGAAATGCTGGACTTCGGGTTTAGGCTTAGTTATTATGGGCTCTGACTAGCCCCTAGCCTGACCCTGCTTCCGTTTCGTGTCCGTGACTTCCTAGCACTGTACTGTACAGTAGTACAGTACAGTAGTACAGTCATTGTTACTGTCTGGGTTTCCGAGAGCATAAAGCTCCGGCCAGACACTGTTTATGCGATTATCAGTTTGGTTTCCTAGCGAGCTTAGCCGGACAGCGTATCTGTCTTCCTCGCAGGAAATAATGTTATTCCTCCCTCCCAAAACCTATTAGAAAAGGACACCCCTTTAAATATCTTTGCACGGTTCTTCTGTGATGACATCATGCTCGTGGGGAAAACTAAAGACGAAGTTCAAGACATGCTAGGTATAGTTAATGAATTTATGAGCTTCATCGGTATTCCCATCAATGTTAAGAAATCCAAATACTCTTACAGAAAGCGCATCAAACCCCAGGGCAAAATGGTAACACGATATGACCTGTCCGATGATTTACTCATCTCTGGGGGTCATCTGGAGCCCAATACCAATGACTCAAGTCCTTCCATTGATGCGAAATGGATACCACCTGAGTCACCAGATTTTCTCGATTTCTCTAACAGCAAAGAGGTAAACAGATACCTCGGAGTATGGTTTGCACTAAATGGGGAATGGGACAAACAGGCGGAAATCCTTATCGACAGACTTAAATCCACTCTAACATCCATCCAACTGCAACACATGACTCTACACCAGCTAAGATATGTTATAAATGCGGTTGTAGTTCCGAGGATGGCGTACCCCCTTAAAGTTACCTCAGCAATTGCCAACTCCTCAAAGAATGTTGCAATTGAATTAGACAAAATGATAGCTTCGTTTATAATCAAATACCTATCCAAATTAGCACACATTTGTAATTTAATGGGTGAACGAACATGCACTCTATATAAGTATAGAGTAATAAGGTCTATATAATTATAAGGTGCTCAATATTTACATTTATTATACGCATTTCCTGATTGCTACCCCATCAATTATTGACATAATATATGCTTAGGTATAACCTTATCACTCAACAATGTATATGTATGTATATGCACGTCAGCTATTCCACTTACAAGCTTAGATCCTCTCTCAAGGATCAAGCCTTTTTTCCGAGATCGGATACCATTTTGTGCCAACTTGACGTACAATTTCCGCGTTGATAAATGCTATGGGGTAGTCCACAGTAATACAAAAAATACAATTTAGTGTGTGTATTTTAACCCCCAAATCTTAAAATGTCGAATGGAGCGTGCTAGATGACTCGTTATGCCGCTCTAGTTTGATCCTTGACCAAGGATCTACCATTGGGCAATAGACATAAAGGTAAACGAATATATAATGCATCTGTGACCTAGGTATCTGTCACCAAGTACTGTACGAGTACTGGTACAGTCGAACGGAGTCATGCAAGTTATGACCTACGGTGCACTGAATCCAGCAAGTTCCTACAAATGGTTTGTTGTCTCGGTTCGTGTGACACGTGTCATAGTGTCCTCCGTAGTAATATGTTGGGTGGGTACTCTGTTGAGTCTCCTGCGGGAGGGGCCACGGGCAAAGGCTATCAGGGATGACAGACTTCCGTTCACTCAGGACTTTCTGCCAGATCTCGGAGACAACTCCTGTGCATTTCAGTCTTCTTTCGGTGATCTTCTTCTCGGGAAGGACATTGATGTACCATCTAGCAATCTTTTTCTGCGTCCCACTCCAGTCATGAGCAGGAAAGTCTAGGCTCGGAGGGCTATCAATAGCGATAATACAAACATCTGAGAAGTCAGTTTTATAACATCCTCCGCCCGGAAGAACATATGGGTCGTCTCCCGTCCAGTAGCCGTGGGGGATGAAAGGAATGGTGTTGTGAGGAAATCTGAAAACCATTTTATATCCTTTGGCAATCCACTTTTCTTGATTTTTTTGGAGAGAGTGGGAGGATCCAAATGCCTCGGAATCCGGGTACAGTGTTTGCTGCACGGTGGCCGAGTTCTAAGGTAGTCATGACCGCTGAGTTTGAGAATCTTTCCTTGCCGTCAAACGGGGGGTTCCCATAAACATTCTTTCCCATATTAGTGACAGGGTCGACGTATGCATCATATGCAAGTCCATCAAAACCGATCCTGCCATTTGCACAAAAGGGCCGAAGGGCGGCTTTCATCGGATCAGAAGGAATACATCTTCTCGAATGTATCCTAGGGTGTGAGTTCAACGGGTTATAGAACAATTCACATCCATTCTCGTTTAGTCCACGGTCGTCAATGATGATGTCAAGGAGGCTTCTTCTAATGGCGTAGCAGTTTTTGGGGTCACCCGACTCATCTCTGCACGCTTTAAGTGTTGTATGAATGTCATGTGCACGAGTGGAATATCGTGAGAGCGGTGACGGAAATTCTTTCTTTGAGAG
Organism: Cymbomonas tetramitiformis; assembly: GCA_001247695.2. NCBI lineage: Eukaryota > Viridiplantae > Chlorophyta > Pyramimonadophyceae > Pyramimonadales > Pyramimonadaceae > Cymbomonas > Cymbomonas tetramitiformis. The sequence continues at coordinate 1,537 of LGRX02001864.1, read as the reverse complement.
ATAGTGCCACGACAGGAGTTTCCAAAACTCTTGTTTCCTAGCATATTGGAGTTCAGGGTACACGTTATTGCCATTCTGAGTGTTTACATCCGGAAGTGCTGTCACGGCGATGGTCCCCTTCTTGGAAGCAGACGGGCGGTACATTCCTGATTCCGGCAATGAACACACTATTCGATGAAAATGATATTATCATATGCCATTTTTGGATTTATATATATTTCAAAAAAATCAGGGTTTAGTGATATTTATGCGCGAAATAGGGATACATAAAGGCAACACGGTAGAAAAGTGCAGTATGCGTACAATGAAAACACCGAAATATGCATACATGTATCATTCTTTATTCAAATGTTTACGAGTAGAGTACTATTCACCCTATACCGTCGAGGCATGACTGATACTATCAGTCAGGGCGGTCGACAAATCCTACTATTTTATTCATCATTCTCATCTTCCTCATCTTCATCATTCTCTTCTTCCTCAGATTCGGCAGTGGCCGCTTCCTTGCCCTTCGCCGTCGGTTCGCTCTTCCGTTTTGGCTTCGTCTCGGCGTCCTGATCGGGCTCGTTGTCGAAATTGATCAGCCGTTGCTGCGCAGAGCTGACCATGAACTGGTCGTGGTCGAAGCCGATCGCGTTCATACCACACCTCATGGCGGCCATGGACGTCGAGCCGACGCCGCAGCAAGCGTCGAGAATCCAGGTGAGTGGATGGCCGTTCTCATCCATCTTGCCCGGATTGTCACCGAGCATGTGGCACTGGATCAGCTCCATCAACAGAGCTTGGGGTTTCTGATGGTTATTCACGGCTTTGTTGTCGCGTTTGAACATCTGGTGCACAACCGGGAAGCCGCGCAAAAGTGACGCGCGGCTCACACGTTCACCTTCTCCAGTATATATCAAAGTTGAACATCCACTCCGGCTTTTTAGTAGACTCCCCCTGGGCATCGCTCTTTACATGGTACCCCAGGACGCCACATTCAACGTCATTGTAGCGCACGGTCCTGTTGGGGTTCATGTTCACGTTCTGCTTGTGCCAGAAGAACCGCTCCGCGCGGCCGGAGCAGGAATTGTCAATCACCTCCAGGAAATCGCTTTGTTGGACGAAACCGCAAAAGATAGCGATAGTCCATGCCGGGGCGGTGGTCTTGGCGTTGAAAGTCTCCAGGAACGGTTGCACCTCCTCCTTGGTCATCGCGTCGGGAGTCTTCTCCTTGTCAAGGGCGTAATTGCAGTCGATGATCGTCCCCGTGAAGGGCAGCCTCGGGACGTCCTTCATATCGCTCATGCTGCCCTTGACGATCTTCCAACGAGGGAACATCGGCACGTTCGTCTCATGTGTGGGCTCGTCCTCCTCAAGGCCTGCCTCTCCTGGAACCTTAAGCTCCGGCCCCTCGGTCCGCGCCTCCCGATAGAGTTTGATGTCGACTTTCACCTCGACCTGTTGCAAGCCTAGGATGTGCCCCGCGCGTGGCGCCTGCGCTTCTTTGAGATTGGCCCGCGCGTTCTCGACGTAATTCAAGATCGCGTGCGGAACT
>LGRX02001863.1:0-29325 GCA_001247695.2 Cymbomonas tetramitiformis | reverse complement strand
TCCGCGTCTTCGTTCGATGCAGGGTTGGGGGTAGGAACCGAAGGCGTAGCTGCCGTCGGCGTGTTCCGTACCCCGTCGATCAACCTCAGAGAGGCGTCGATGTCGCTGTCCCTCGTGAGGGATTTCTTGGATCTCGTTGTGATTCCCATCTCTAGATAAGCCTGAGGGGAGGCGGTACGCTGCAGCACGTTTGGGTAGGGTCGCGGAGAAAATGCGACGTCACAGATACGGAACGAGCGGTCGAGCCATGCGAGCGAGGGGCAAAGGAAGATGTCGTCGAAGTCAAAGGTGCCAAGGTCACCAGCCCAAAACACGGTAGCAGGCGGGATCAGAGCGTGCAGGAAACCGTGAATGGGCATTGCGACGACGAAACCCGATCCAAGCCGGTACCCCATAGCTGGGGCTCAAAGTCGCTCACCGCAAGCTGCTCATCTCATAACTTTCGCTGATACCCAAACGCGCAAACGCGCACCACCTCTCCGAGCGGCCGTTTAGCCAATCATGGCCAAACTAGCAAGTGGAATAAAACGTGGATGAAGCCACGACCTACCGGAATATCCTAGTTCACTAGATATCAGAGGGTCCCGAACTGTGTGGATAAACTCTCTCAAGATAAATAAACCCTAAGCTAGATATCGTACCCGGAACGGTCTCGCAACGGTCTCGGAAACTAGCCTACCTGTGACACAGCGTGTGTCACAGCACGAACCTATAGATCAGTCAGCAGTCCAGTGTTGGTCCTAGGGGCAGGGCATATATCTTACCGTGGCGGGCCGGCCCGGGGCCGTAGCGTGTCACGCCGGGCCGAAAGCGGGCCGGGATTGGATCAGGCTGCGGGCCGTAGACGAACGGTGAAAATCTCAAAATTTTACGTGAAATTTCCGATTTTCGTGATATTCTCATACTTAAAATTCGAAAAATTCGTCTGCGGCGGGCAATTTTCGAGGCTGGCCGGGCTGGCCGAAACCGGGCCTGAAAGATTTGCAAGTGCGGGCCGCAAAAAATTTGGGAAGATATATGCTCTGCCTAGGGGTCTGTCATAGGGGCCAGTCAGGGCTGCCTATACAGATTCCAGCAAAATGTGACATTCGAATCCGGGTGTAACAAACGCCGGCTTCTCATGGTACCGCGCCGGGTTTGTTCAGCTGGTGACACGCATGACAGTGGTGACAGCCTGACAGGCTTTGCGAAGATGACCATCTGAGAGATGCAGACCTGCCAGAAAAGATATGGTCACTATCGAATGACCAGGGAATGATAAGATGAAGATGGCAGTGACTCCTTTGCCGCTGACGTGTCAATCAGAATGTGGTAAACGGTAACATTGTTAGAGCTGGCATGGAATAATGACTTTCCATTGGCCAGATGAAGATTTAAGGGCTAGAACCCGTTACAGTTTTGGGAAATGTGACAGAGCATTGAGATATAAGTAAGCTCTGACCGGAGGTCAGGCTAGTGGACTCATTATTGTTTTGCTTCGCAAGTACTAGGTGGCTGTTCGCGTGCCAGTGCTAGAGTGCTAAGGCAGTTCTGCTCACAGCTTTTGTACACAATAATTCGTATTTTGTGGTTATAACATCAATTTTGACGGATATATTTTACTGCTGTTTTTATACTTTTTCAAAACAATAATGTCCTGCGCGGAGCGGCTTTTTATTTCAGTGTTAATCCAGAAGTAAAGACCCTTTGGCGAGAAGTCAGCAGCAGTTTGCAAGAGCGGATTCGGAAGCCAGGCGACTCCAGGGGCACCCACGGTGCACTGGCGGACCCTTCTTCTTCCCTGAACTTGGTGGTACTTGCACTGAAAGAGGCTACCAGCGACGGCGGCAACAGATCAGCTCTGAATTCACTAGTGATGAGCGGCCTTCTTCTATCCGGTGATATGCTCAGCACCTTGTTCTGCAGTGAATCCAGGGGCACCCCTGGTGCACTGGCCTAACTGCTGACAGGTGTTCTTCAGTTTAGAGCTAATCAGCACGGCATGAGCTTGGGCGGCGGCGGCGACAGAGTCAATCAGCAGTGAATGTGCACCTTGATGAGCACTTCTCAGTGGTTTCTCCAGCTGGCCACCTTGTTTGAAGTGAATCCAGGGGCACCCCTGGTGCACTGGCTTAACTGAAAGGCAAGTGTGCGTCGCCTGGAAGCTAATCAGCGGCGGCATCTGCCTGGACTTACCAGCCAAGAGTGGATCAGCAGTGAATGTGCACCTTGATGAGCCACTTCCCAGTGGTTTTTCCAGCTGGCCACCTTGTCTGAAGTGAATCCAGGGACACCCCTGGTGTACTGGTCTAACTGAAAGGCAAGTGTGCTTGACCTGGGAGCTAATTAGCGGCGGCATCTGCCTGGACTTACCAGCTAAGAAGCAGATCAGCAGTGAGTTGCTGCTCTATGTCTGGAACTTCACCTTACGGTTTCTTGGGCAGCTCCACCCTGTCTGACGGGGTGTACTGGCCTAAGCCTGAAGTAGGAAAGAGCTTGCCAGAGGACTGGCAGCGACATCAGCCCTGAAGGCGACAAGTGAGTGGTCTTTTTAAGCAATATTCACTGGTGCGATACAGTTATCTGGTGAATTCAGAGTGAATTGCTCAGCCTGGAGTGCTGCTTACCACTGGAGTGACTTTCTAGTTCTTTATCATAATGTGTGGGAGAATTCTTTTATCTTTTCTACAGTATTGGTCAGCTGGTGAGGCCCTCATATCACCGGTGACCTTCTGAATTAGCAGTGGTGTTGCGAATCCAGGGGTGCTCAGCACACTGGCTTAGCTCCCAACTCTGCACAGCGACCTTGTTCTTGCTTACTGGACTGGGGAGTGAGCTTCCATGCCAGCTACGGTGCCCTTGATTAGCAGTGGTGTTGTGAATCCAGGGGTGCTCAGCACACTGGCCTAGCTCACACCGCTGCGTATCAGTGCTATTCTTGGTGCCGTGGAGTTGTCCTCATGTTCGCTGTGCTCTTGATGAACTCTGGCTCAGCTAATCCAGGAGTGCTCAGCACACTGGCCCAGCTTTAAGCCCTCCTTGCACGAATATTCTGCATCTGCTGCGGATTTAGAGCGTCGAGATACAGTGCTGGACCTTTAGGCTTTCGCTGGCTGCACGCACCGCGTATTTTGTCTGGTCAGCGCGAGGTGAATCCAGGGGCACTCAGTGCACTGGCCTAAACCAGCCTGAATCAAGCCTCCAGTCGGCTGGTGAGCGAGCTTTGCGCTGAGAGAGGGGACTCTTCCTTGGTCCCATTAGCTGAGCATTAACGCAGTACTTTACCACGGAGGGTGAGGCAGAGCCAAGCGCTGCCTCTGCCCAGTCCAGAGATCGTGAGGCACGACGACTGGCGCGAGAGAGGGTCAGTCAGGACCTTGACACGGGATATATGAGCGCAGAGGGGTCGGGTCCAGAATCCATTCCCTCCGCACCGGCATCACCAGCAGCAACAGCGCTCGCAGCAACAGCACTTGCAGCAGCAGTAGCAGCCTCAGCGCCTGCAACCAATCAGTTCCTCTTTGCGTTTGACGACGTAGACGAGATGGATTACTATGACAGAGATAGTCACGCACTTGACAAGGAAGATGTCAAGCTCCACTACACTGGTGGCAAGAACGAGGATAGGGCGCTCTTTATCAGGCGTTTCGTTGACATGGTAGCGAAAGTACAGCGGGCTTACGAGGCTAAGAAGCGCAGGCACATGAAGTCAGCGTCTTTTCACGCGCTCAGTCAGCAGTCGAAGAAGGCTTTCGCTGACTCCAAGCTAGACTACAGATCGTTGTGGGATAGCCTGCCCTCGTTCCTAGCAGGGGACGATCATACAACCTCAGTCGCCTATGACTGGTGGTGCGCTGCATACCTGAAGGATGGCATCATGGCCTCACACGCGTGTCATGTCTTGAAGGATCTCACCATGAGAGACGCTTTTCAGGGCTCAGTGCGCTGCGCACAACCTCCTTTCCATGAGCTGGCGCCAGGATCGACATGGGCAGTCTGTAAGGTGTTCGAGGAAGGCGATGCTGATGGCGAAGAGTCCGATGAGTGGGAGAGCGAGGGAACCTCCACTAAGGGTCTCACGGGGACAGATGGCACTGAGGATTCTCACTATTTTTGGGCCTTGAGGGCTTTCATTGCAGAGCTCGAAGCCAAGTTCCTGATGAAGGGCACCAAGGAGAAGGAGGATCTGTTGATAGCCAAGCTGCAGACCACCGAGCAGGACGGCCTCGCTTACGTGAAGAGCTGTCGTCGCAGGGAGGCAGCGCTCAACATCGGCAAGATGGTGGAAGACCCCATTGTCAGGCAGAACATCGAGGAGTGCATCAAGGGTCTGCGCATCAAAGAGTACCGGGATCGCGTGTCCGAGCAGTTAGGCGTCAGTCATCCTGCCCCCAACAAGGTCACATGGGAGGACCTGGAGGTCATCGTGGAGGTGCAGGACAAGCTGAAGAACGATGCGGAGGCTTGGGCTCTCACACTGCAGCAGGAGCTGGTTCGCAGACTCACCTGCGTGTACTCTTGCTACGAGGCCAGGCAGCTGGGGCTTGACCTGGCTGCACTAGTGTCCGCCATGAGGCGCTCTGGTTCTGCCCCCAAGACTGGGGACAGACGCAGGGACCCCAAGAAGAAGGAGCAAGCACAGCATGGTGGCGATGACGCCAAGAAGCCTTCGAGGGAGGTGAACAATGCAGAGCGTCAGAAGCCTACCTACGGCAAGGTGCCACCACCTGACGCTTCAAAGAAATTCCAGTGTGATTGGTGCTTCACACGCTTGCCCCACTCTCCAGAGCGCTGCTACACGGGGTGCCGTGAGGCCCGTGTGCCTCCGAACTTCCACAAGGACAGGCAGAACTCGAGGTGGCCGGATGAGGTCAAGAATGCCCAGATGCGTGCTTACAACATCGCGCACCGCTTCGACAACCACAAGATGGGGATCACCACCAAGGAGTGGCTTAAGCTCCCAGAGGTGCCAAGCAGAAGCAACCGCAGCAGCAGCAGCAGCAGCAGGTGGCGGCCAGTGCTGAGGTCAAGGAGAAGCTCGCTGCCGAACTGACAGGTCTTCAGACAGGGACGCCTCCAAAGGGGGACAAGGGCGCCGATGCACAGGCCCGGTCAGAGGACAGCGATGTTGAGACTGAGTACGACTCCCACTTCAATCAGCAGGCTGAGTATGAGGAGGATGAGAGGGACTGCCCTGCTGATGATGGGCTGGAAGATAGTCATGATGTCGGCATCAGTCACGCACCAGATCTCCAGGCCAGGGCCGCAGTCGCCTTGGGCAGCAGTCAGAAGATGCAGAGCTTCCAGGTCAAGACGCCGGAGGAGTTCGACAAGGCCGCTCAGGTGCCCAGAGCCGTTCCTCCCAACGTCCTCAGCAGGAAATTCCACCTGCTGGCATCCAATCTTCGTAGTTCCGTGCGCACTTGCTCGCAGATTGCGGCCATCCTGATATCCCAGCACGCCATCGACCTCCCAAAGGACATCGAGAACCTCCTGGCGCTGGAGGAGCTCATGGGCAACGAGCCGAATGATGCGACAGAGCAACCCACCGAGGTCAACGAGCATGAACTTGAGGACACGCACGCCACAGTGGTGCAGGGGGTAAGAGAGGAAGCAGATAATGCAGAACACCGCACGATCGAGGAGGTGCCACTGGACGAGATGCCCAACGGTGTGGTCGACAGCGCCGCCGCCCGGTGTGCAGCCGCTGCCTGTGTGAACGACCTGGGGGTGGTCGACTTCAGCGACCATGGACATGTACGAGCTGGCACCATCAAGACCCGCGCCTACGACGTGCTGAGGGCAAAGATGAAGCAGCACCTGACCGACGACCAGGTGTTGCTGATGACTCAGGTGCAGCCCATCTGCAAGTTGCAGAATGCCACCCTGCATGAGGGTCTGGCGTTGGTGTCATCTGGTGGTGAGCTTATGCTGTACCGGGCGATCCTCATGGACACCGGCGCCAACTGCAACATCATCTCCATCGCGGTCGTGAGGCGGCTGGGCCTCACGGTGTACGAGGCCAGCACCGGCGCCAAGGTCACCAGGTGTGACAACAGCCCCACGAAGTTCACGCATTACTGCTACGTGGACGTCATACTGGCTGCGGGCACACCGCACATGACGCTTCACCGGTTATACGCCTTCGTGACCTTCGAGCCCGAGAACTCGTGGGATCTGCTGATAGGCACCGGGCCACTGAAGAACTCCTTGATGATCGACATCAAGCTTGGAAGTTGCGTGGCCGTGTCACATGCGCCAACGATTTTGGGCATGGATAATCAGGTGGTGCTTCCGTTGGTTGACATGACACCACCCAGGCGTCCCCACCTGCCCAGGCGGGTGGACCCAGTGGTGTGTTTGCAGTCGGAGATCTTTGGGCAGGGAATGGAGTGTGAGTGGCTAGAGCACCCACCTCTGAGCACAAGGGAGGAGAGGTTTGCTGCCTCTGGGATTCAGCCTGAGCACATCGATGACGTCGACGAGTCACCATTGGGGTCACCAGCGTCTGCGCCAAGGCCTCCTGCTGAGCCCCCACGACCCCGAGTCATCACGCGCGCGGAGGTCGAGGAGAGGTGTCGCCATCGGACGTGTTCCCTTGAAGGTGGCCGAAGGAGTGACCTGGCGTCACTGGCGCCCGCCGTACAGGCAGCGTCGGAGCGCATGCTCGCACAACTCTACGCAGAGCCGAACCCCTGGGAGGGTGGACACGCGAGGTGGGTCACTGAGGACCAGGTTGTTGGGGGTCGTCCGTCTCTGGATGCCCCTCTCGACCACAACTGGGCGGATCAGAGACTGTACCTGGACCGGCACCATGTCGCGCGTCTTTGCCGCATCCTTCAAGACCTTCCCAAGGACATGCCGGCCAGACCTTCCCAAGAGCATGTCTGCGTGGAATTCGTCCGCTGTCTCGAGCAGAAGTGGGTGACGGTGGACCAGCTGATGCCCCCTAACTGGCTGTACGTGGACCAGAAGCTGGATCACGATGAGGAAAAGGACCGCTGGGTGCTCAATGGTAGCTACATGACACACGTGCCGTCCTCTGCCAGCAAGCAGGATGTCGTCAAGCCTAGGGAGCGAGGCAGATCGCGCGACAGCCTCAACCCGATCCAGCGACTGCAGGACACGCTCCAGGCGTTGTTCAAATACCCCAGTGGTGAGGTCACTGGCACCCTCATGTGGGACCTGAAGAAGCGTGTCCTCTGTGTCCAACCGAGCACAGCCACGCAGTACCTCGAGCTGATGCGCTGCGCGCTGGATCATGCGCTCGTGTACAACAGTGAGGAGTTGCTGGACGAGCTCCAACTCCCTCACTGGTACGAGAGCACTGGTGTCTGGACATACCAGCTGCTCAGGTACCTTTGCCCAGTGGACATGGAATCCCTCTCGGATGGCATCCTCCGACAATATAATCGACATGGCAGCGAGGGGCCACCTCTGGAGCTCGTCTCACTGGGTTCGAACACCAAGTACTACCCGGTGGGGGATGGTCTTGGGGGGCCTGGCAGGGTGTTCTCCGAGAATGCCGCTGCCCAGGAGTACGTGCGCCTGGGGGAGATGAGGAAGATGCTCAAGTCGGTCAACACCAGGCAGCAGGGCTACGATGCGCTCGATGCAGATGCAGTGCGTAGGCCACCACCGCCCAACAACATGGTCAACACGAGGCTCACAAAGCGAGCCCCTGCGCAGCCACCTGCTCCTTCCGCAGGCGCAGGACCATCCCAGGCTGTCGCAGGGCCATCTCGGGCCAGGTCCAGCAGCCGCTCGCCACCGCGCTTGTCGCACATCGCACGACCATCTCAAGCTGTCGCGGGGCCATCTCGGGCCAGGTCCAGCAGCCGCTCGCCACCGCACTTGTCGCACATCGCACACCGCCCCACGCCGTCGCCATCATCCAGCGACATTGGGCCCGAGGACTTGATGTCACCTCGATTCGTTTGCGCCACCGCGGCTTGGCCGTCAGTTCCTGCTGACAGCCCTTCTCGGGGGAGGTCGCCCCCTGCATCGCCCGCTATGACCAACGCTGGCTCGTGGGCGGACTCAATCCGTGTCCCACGTGATTCCCGATCACTTTCCCCGGGGGGCCCGCCTCCTACGCCTCCGAGTCCACCACGGGCGAATCATCTGCCTCGGTCCCCTGCGAGGGCGCCTCCATCTCCAGCGGGGTCAGATTGGGATGCCGTACGAATGGCCACCGCATCCGACAGTTCAGTGGGCACATTTCTGTCCGTGGAGGAGGTGAGAGCCTTGAAGGACCGCCGCAACCTTACCGTCTTTATGGTGAGGTTTGGCGTGACGTTCGTTGACCGTTGCAGGGGCCAGCGAGTCGTGTATGAGCTTGGCGTGTGCAACCAGGAGCGAGGTCTCAGGCTGCGGAAACATCCGGGTATCACCAGCAAGGTCGCCAAGAAGCATGACAAGACCATCGCGTGCGGAAACCGGGGCTGGCGCCTCCCTCTTGGGGGACAGACAACGTCTTCCAACCTGCTGGAGGCTATTATGTCAGCCTACGCTGATCTGTCGCACCGTAGCTCAGGGCACAGGTTGCCAGGGGGTCATGCGAGGTACATTGCGTACTCGCTGTGCGCCTACGTGGAGCTTGGGTCAGCACACGTGCTGCGCTGCATGGCGCACCCAAATGCCACACCAGTGTACTACATCTTCATGGAGGACCAGCGATGTCGTACTTGGCACGCTGAGTTCACAAACGAGTACTTCATGCGAGACGACCGGAAGTTCACATGCTTGCAGTGGGGGACCAGGGAGGTGGCCGCGCCGTGGTTGCTGCCAGCCCTGGGGGCCTTGGAGGCGCGACGTCTCCCGCCGTCGCCGCCCGCCCATCAGGCTCGCGTGGCCGAGAGATCCGAACACGTGGATACGGCCTGGCGAAGGAATGTGCACGAGGTTCGCGATCCCCCTGCGCGTCATCAGGGCCGGCCTTCTGTCCGAGCGTCTGCGCATCAGCCGGGCGCGGGCGGTGCTGCGCGCTCGTCTGCTCCTTCTGTCGATCGCCATGGGACTGCTACCCATGTCGTCCATGCGTCGAGGGCGTCCAGGATGCCGGCCAATCATGACTCACGACGTCCTCCTTCTCCGGCTGTTTCAATATGCAGCGAGGTGACGGAGGCGTTCGAGCGCCATACAGACGAACAACGTGAGGCGCAGAGACAGCACGCGCATTTTCATCAGGGCTCCCCGGGCACAGCGGGCGGGTGGCCCTGATGCACAACCAACGCTGTGGCCGTGGGCTGCCTGCACAGGCAGTCCACTTGAGGCCAGGTGTCCTGCGGGCGTGTATCTCGTTTGCGGGCAGTGCAGTGGTTTGGTGGTGGCTGGGACGCGGTCCCGTTCCCATGGCCGCCGTGTGGGCGATGTGGGAGGCAATGGCATGGCACTTGTCGTGGTGCCCTTTTCAAGTTTGGTGGAGGCGCAGCGTGGCCTCGTTTTTGAGCCAGCTGCCAGTATGGTGGTCGTCTGCTCGACGTTATCCCCGTCGTGCATCTTACGACATTTGGGTCTTATGGGCTCTCGCCTGCGTTTGGTACGCTGAGTTGCTTATCATGCGCGCCACGGGCATCTATGCTGGCGTGCACCGTGTTCGTGCAGAAGGTTGGATGGTGGTGCCCCTTCGGGGGGTGGTCGTTTCCTTGGCATGCTGGTCACAGTGTGCGGCCGCCCTCCTCCTCGTGGTCCTCGCCTGGCTTTGGGTTTGTACCGGCATTTGCGCTGAGGACGTGGCGTGCCACGCCTCCTGTATCGTGCACGACCCGCTGGACGCAGGTCACATTCGACGTGGCCGTGGATGGACTATTCCGTCCCTGCGTTGGTCCCAAGTCTTCTTGTTGGGCCGCGTGTGCCTGCCCGCTTTGCCGGCCAGGTTGGACAAGCCTCGCTTCGCGGCGCGCTGGACGCAGCTTCGGCGCAATCTCCGGCTACATCGCATCGCGCAAGCCGCCTACATGGCGCTTGTCCTTGCAGTCGTGGTCTCCACCGCCGCTGGTGGGAGTACTCGCTTGGCGCACGGGGGGTGGAGAGTAATGGCGTGCTTCTTCGCTTCGAACTCGCCGGCAGCCGCAGTGCATTTCAACCGAATTTTGCGATTTTTTCTGCTTTTGTGCGGAATCTTGTGGGTCGCTGGCAAGCTGACCGAGAGTGTGCCTACGTATGATGTCATGTCACCCACGCGCAGTGCCTGGGGTTCGTCCCCCTGCACTTCTTGGGAGGCTCAGCAATCCTCAAGGCAATGGGAGCCGGGCTGGGAGGCCAACGTCGCGGAGCAGGATGAGGTCTTGCCGTACACCGTGCTGGACGAGCTTCAACCTCTAGGTGACACGACAGTGACCAAGGACGAGGCAGCGTGGCTCGACACTGAGCTCAATGCCACGTTTGGAGGACATCCTGACTTCAAGGAGGAGCACTGGGAGGAAATGCGGAATGTACTTCGCAGGTGCAAGACCACTTTTGCCAACAGTCCTCACGATCTGACAGGCTACAAGGGCAAGGCGGAGCACAACACGTTCTCCATTCCTTTTGTAGACGAATCCAAGGCCGCCTACCAGAGACCCAGGAAGTACAGTCCGGGCGAGCAGGAAATCATCGATATTCATTGCAAGGAACTTTTGGAGTATGGCTTCATAGAGCCTGCAGCCAAGCATTGCAGGCATGCGAGTAACGTCGTCGTGGCTGGCAAGAAGGATCATGAGACTGGCCTGTGGACCCAGACGAGATTCTGCGTGGACCTCAGGGGTGTCAACCGGCACTCCCTCAAAGACAATACGCTGCCACATCGACCAGAGGAGCTCTATCAGAAAGTGGCGAAGGCCAAGTTCAAGACCACGCTGGATGCCACCAAAGCCTTCCACCAGATTCCCATGGCCACGGAAGAGGACAGGAGCAAGACGGCATTTTGGTGGAAGAATCAGCTGTACCAGTACACCTCGATGCCTTTTGGTGCAGCTGGAGCTACTTCTGCGTTCGTGAGAATCATGGACTACGAGTTACGTCACTTGCAGCATTGTACGGTGGCATACGTCGACGACGTAGTGGTCTACACGGATTCCACGCCTGAGCAGCATCTGAAGGACGTTGAGGACGTATTGCGCACCTTGGGGGACGCTGGCATCCGATTGCATGCAGGCAAGAGTACCTTTGGTGCAGCCACGGTGGACTTTCTGGGCTACCGCATTGGTCACAACTCCATTGGCGCGCAAGAAGCTAAATGTAAGGCCATCCAGGAGCTTCCAAGCCCCCAGGACAAGACTGGGCTCCGCTCGATCTTGGGCATGATGAACTACTACAAGGGCCTGGTGGGTGAGCCAGGGGGGCCGAACTACTCAGAGATGGCCCGCCCTCTCAACGACCTGCTCAAGAAGGAGGTCACTGACATCAAGGGAGCCTGGGGGAAGGAGCAAGATCGAGCACTTCAAGACCTGAAGGATGCTCTCTGTTCTGGGAGGTGCCTGAGGCCTATCGATTATGACAGACCCCTTATATTGTACACCGATTGGAGCACCTATGGTATTGGCGCAGTGCTGGGCCAGAAGGACGATGATGGGAAGGAGTACATCTGTATGGCAATCAGCCGATCCCTGAGTAAAACGGAGAGACAGTACGCCAGCTTCAAGGGGGAGATGCTCGCAGTGGTATGGGCAGTGCGCACACTGAGGCAGTACTTGCATGGAGTTCACTTCACGTTGGTGACCGACCACTCACCGCTCACCACCCTGATGGAGAAGGCCGATCTCCAAGGGCAACACCTACGCTGGGCAATCAGTTTGCAGGAGTTCGACTTCACGGTGCAGTATCGTCCAGGAGCCAAGAACAGCAACGCTGACGTGCCGTCTCGCTACCCACTGCCGTCCACGACAGATGAGACTGGAGCGAGGCATGAGAGGGAGAAGGTGACTGCGTTTCACGCAGGCGTGGGGGAACGTGGGTATCAGGTGTTTAGGTTACGGTGATGTTTACGTGGGTATCAGGACATATCCCCGAGCAGTCGAACAGTTGCCAGGGCCAGGTGCACGGCGTTGTTAAGACGATATCCTGACCTCATTTCGCCCCGTGCAATAGAGTTTGGGGCTCTACCCCAAGATCTGCACGACACCACCAGTGCCGACTTCATACGAGCAGGAGCTCTTCAAGGACGCCAGTGGGTCATGGTATGTGGGTTCCCATGCCAGGATCTCTCTCCTGCTGGAACACTCACAGGCCTGGATGGCAGGCACAGCAAATTATTTTATGAAGTGGTTAGGCTTCTGTCCACACTCCAGCAGCTGCAGCAGCAGAGGCCTCCAGGCTATATCCTGGAGAACGTTTCCCCGTTGTCACACAGACCCGGAACCAAGATCAGGGACGAGGTGTTCCCGTACATTGCCAGCGTCATTGGCCGACCAGTGTCCTTTGATGCAGCACAAGCAGGCGCTTACGCACACCGACTGCGGGCGTATTGGAGCAACTTGTTCCAGATCCACCAGTTTCGCTCCGTCATGAGCAAGGTGGCGAGCCCAGAAGGACGAATTGTATCGTCAATCCTATGCAAGGGCTGGCATCCCAGGCCAGTGATAAGGACAGACCGCTCGCCTCACTACGTGGTGAACGTGGTGGGAGAACCATTGAGGGCACTTCCCACCATCATGGCGACGCAAGGGTCAAGAGCGTTCAGAAGAGCGAGGATGGGCACCGTGGTGCGCAACCAGGACGATGAAGACGCCGAGGAAGAATCTCGAGAAGTGAACCTCGACGAGAAGGCGCGAGCCATGGGCTACAGCGCAAGTGAGCTACGCATGGCCGATGGCCTGAACGACGTAGAATTGGCAAGCATTCTGGGCCTGGCCATGGATCGCAGGGCAATGGAACTGCTGATGGCGGTCGCAGAAGCGAGCAGGAAGGGGCTCCCTCATAGCGAGGAGTCCCCAGAGGCAGAGAATTCCCCAGGACAGCCCATCGCTGTAGACAACAACTGGGCAGACCGCGCGAGGTCGGACCTTCAGCAGAGGCAAGCTTTGCTGGCGGAATGGGTTGAGAATTCGAATGCATATACTCAGCAGGTGGCGAAGACTATGACTCACCGTGACTGGGAGGAGAAGCTGCAGGTAATGTGCTCGCAAGGGCAGAAAGGTGCAGAAGGAATTGGGGCTCAGCGACAGAAGGCTGGAACCAAGAAGAAGAAGAAGAAGGAGTGGCAGCTCTACACTATGGAGCAGTATCGTCAGAGGCATGAGAACCACTTCGTGAAGGAGGGCGCAACCCCAGCAGCGCGCGTGGATGTGCCTGCTTGGAGTCCGCCTGCCAAAGATTCAGAGATGAGACTCCCCAGGTTGGCGTGCACCACCAGATTCGAGGACTTGATGGCCAGCGTGGCCGAGCAGCAGGTAGACCGTGACAAGCATCGAGATGTACACGATGATGCATGGTGCCTCAGATGGTTGAAGTCCAATGGCAGCGTGAGGTTGCCAGAAGAGGAAGTTCGTCGTGTGAGGAGGCGCGCAGCACGACATCGATGGGATGAGGCTACGGACGAGATCTACATGGCCACGCTGTCGGGCAAGGAGGTGAGAATACCTAAGCCTGCTGACCGTCTTGCGTTGGTTAAGGAATACCACTCCAGAACTGGACATTGGGGCATAAGGCGTACGCAGCATCTTTTGTGGCAGCGCCATTGGTGGGCCGATTTGAAGAAAGACGTGGAGGCTGTGGTCACTCAGTGTGAGACCTGTCAGCGTGTGAAAACTCATTATGCGAGAGAGGAGGCATGTTTATCCCCCCTCGAGATCGTGTCGTTCATGTATCGCTGGTCGCTGGATTTGGCATGGCCTTCGAGGAGGCAGACCAAGACTGGCAACAACAGAGTGCTCATCATGACCGAGCACTACACCAGGTTCATAGTCTGTGTACCCATTCCCGACAAGGAGGCAAGGACCATCGCAGCGGCATTTCGCAGTCATGTCCTGGCTGTATTTGGTGCGCCAGCAGAGTGCTTGGTGGATGGAGGTAAGGAGTTCGAGGGCGAGTTCAAGCAGCTGTGCAGAGACTGCCTGATCGACCGACGATTCATCTCGCCAGACTCACCAGAAGGCAATGGGCTGACCGAGCGAGTTGTGCGCACTATGAAGTTTTGCTTCAAGAAGCTTGCCTTGGAGAAGGGTCTCGATTATGAGTGGGATGAGCAGCTCTGGCCGCTAGTGCTGAGCTATAATGCAGCACGCCAGGAGTCCACGGGGGTGGCGCCGTTCACCATGTTATTTGCCCAAGAGGCAGTAGTGCCGCCCGATTTGAAGCAGGCACCCAGCATAGATTTCGGTGCTGGGGTCGAAGATGAGAAGGATGCCAGAGTCAAGGACCTCCTCCGGAGAGCACAGGTGGTGAGGCGACTGATGGTACACGCTGGTTGCAGCCTGGAGGTCGCACAGCATCGTGATACATTACATTATGAAGGGAGAAGGGGTGGGGGCTATGAGCCTAGCCACACCAGTTTAAGGTGGGCGATTTCGTCTACATCAGGCAGAAGCCTCGCAGCGGCATGGAAGTCGCGACCAAATCCGCCATTCTGAAGCTGGTCAAGATACAGCGAGATGGTGTGGTGGTGCTTGAGGACGCCACCAAGTTAAGAGAGAAGAGCACCGTGCAGAGCATCGCGCCGTGTCGCCTACAGGTGAAGGACCAGTATGACTGCAGTGCAGCCGTTCCCAGCAAGCACCTAGCATATGAAGCGTGCAGGAAGACTGATGGGGAAGCAGAGATGTTGTTGTGCGACGCATGCAACAGGGGGTACCACTTGTGGTGTCTGACCCCAGCACTGGACGGAGTACCAGAAGGCGAGTGGCTATGTCCCAGGTGCTCACAGAGGCCCGGGGCGAAGGCGGGCCGAAGGAAAAGTTGCGGATGGGCCGAGTCGCATTGAGGGGAAAATCGATAAATTTCCAAAATTTTATCGATTTTTGACAAATTGTCATACTTAAAATTAAAATTTTGCGCCTGCGGCGGGCAAATTTGGGTTCGGGCCGAGACGGGCCGAAATGAGGCCGAAGTAAATTCCCAATGCGGGCCGAGTCACCTCCGCGGAAGATATCTACCCTGCTCGCGCCAGGGCATATGTAGCGCATGCCCGCGCCATGCTTACTACTGCGCGCCCCGCTAGGGACGGCACTCGCACCGTAGCCGTGCGCTTCGCTCTGGGCAGCGCTTGCGCTGTGGCCGTCGTCGCGCGCCTCGCTCGAGGCATCGCTCGTGCCGTGGCCGTGCGCCTTGCTCAGAGCAGCCCCGATGTGGTTGCACGCCTCGTTAGGGGCAGCGCCAGTGCCGTGCCTGTGGCCGCGTGCCTCGCTCAGAGCGGCGCCGATGTGGCCGCGCGCCTACAGTACTCGCTAGGGGCAGTGCGTGTGCTGTGGCTGTGGCCGCGTGCATCGCTCAGAGCGGCGCTAATGTGGCCGCACGCCTCGCTAGGGGCAGCGCCAGTGCGGCCGCGCGCCTTGCTAGGGGCAGCGCCAATATGGCCGCGCGCCTCGCTAGGGGCAGCGCCAGTGCCGCGACTGCCACCACGCGCCTCGCTAGGGGCAGCGCCAATGCCGCAACTGCCACCACGCGCCTCGCCAGGGGCAGTGCTGGTGCTAGGGCAGTGGCCGCGCGCCTCGCTAGGGGCAACGCCGATGTAGCTGCGCGCCTCGCTAGGGGCAGCGCCAGTGCCGCGACTGCCACCACGCGCCTCGCCAGGGGCAGCGCTGGTGCTAGGGCAGTGGCCGCGCGCCTCGCTAGGGGCAATGCCAACGCTGTGGCCATGGCCGCGAGCCTTGCTCAAGGCAGCGCTCGTGCTGCGGCCGTGCGCTCCACTCAGTGCAGCGCCGGCGCTATGGCCGTCGCCACGCGTCTCGCTCGGGGCAGCGCCGGTGCCGTGGCCATGCTCGCGGAGCTTGCTAGGGGCAGTGCTAGCGCTGTGGCCGTGGGTGCGCCTCGCGCCAGGGCATATGTAGCGCATGGCCGCGCCATGCATGCTACTGCGCCTCCCGCTAAGGGCGACACTCGCGTCATGGCTGTGCGCCTCGCTCAGGGCAGCACTCGCGCAGTGGCCCCGGCCGTGCGCCTCGCCAGGGGCAGCGCTCGCGCAATGGCTGTGGCCGTGCGCCTCGCTAGGAGTAGTGCCGTGACTGGCGCTGTGGCCGTACGCCCCGTGCGCTCTGCGCTCGTCCAATCCGAGGTACCTTCCCCCCCCCCTCGGACAGGCGCAAGACCGCACGGCGCACAATTGATCCCATGGGACGCCACCCGCAAAAAGCTAAGCCTAGCAACGAAAAACGCCGCCCGCAACCACGCCCGCAAACCCGCCGCCCGATCCCGCATCTCCTGACCCCTAAGCCAGACCACGCAACGATCGCGCCCGACACGGACATCCCGCAACACCTGAAGTCGCAGAATGAACCAGCACGTAGCCCGATCCCACGCCCGCCGCCGGGCCATACGCACCGCGCAGCACGAAGCCACGCACCTGGCACGGCTCATCCCGACGCTCATCCCGGGGACCGCCGCGCACCTAGGCCGTGACGTGCTAAGCCCAAACTTGTGGGGGGAAACAGACTATTGGGAATAAATGAATCTCGATCGTCGTCTAAAAACCTTCATTTTGACACAATTTTCGTCGTCTAAAAGTTATTGCCACGTCATCTGAAATGTGCCACGTAAGCGACACGTAAGCGACACGTAAGTCGTCCCGCAATTTTTATTACAAAACATTACTCGGATTATTTATTTGTGCATGATGCTTTCGTACTCGGCGAGTCCCGGTAGATTTTTTGTTGCATTTTTGTTCATATGCGTGTATATCATGTACAAGTATGCAAATATGGGTACATCCATGTGCAATTTAGGCCAGCATGCACGGTACACGTTTATGAATGTGCGTATATAGGTGCTTCAATTCCCGTAAAATAAGTTGCAACTGAGATGGGTACTAGCATATGATACACAAATCTATATCATCATACAAATTTATTCAAAATACACCAAATATTTGTCTATGATGTCTTCTAGGCAAGAGATTATGATCATTTCACAGTGCTAAGGCTACTATATTGCTGATACATTGGAATCTATATCAGTTGCAGTTGCACCACTTTCCATCATCATCATTCTCGGGAGAGGCACCGATCAACTCGGGAATATAGTCCGTGGGAAGCAACCGGCATTGTCACTGGGGTAAGTGCGCTAGCGACGCCTTGCTCGTCGGAGTAAAAATGCGCATCCAACAGTTGAAAATACCATGTTTCTCCTTGGGGTGTCCCCGATCATAAATCGTTAGCTATGATCCATCCCCCGAGCCCATCCGTTGTACTGTCGAGTTCATCTTGTTGAAGTGTTCTTCTCGTAAAGGTCATGCATTGGCTTACTTTGGCAAATCGACTTTCTTCACGGGGAAAGGTTGGGTTGAAATAGGAGCGACCAGAGCGCAAATATTTATCAACAATGAGTATCACGCGTGCAGCAAGCCGGCATGTCTTGTAGACATCGGGGAAACGATTCAAAATTCCATCGGTTGCCGGCGCGTTTGATAAGCTGTCGATGGCCCACACCCCAGCGTTTGACAGGTCATCGTAACGGAGCAACACACTGATATTTACCAACGGAACATTGGGCACATGGAGCATGGAAAGGAATGGGGAGCAAGTATCATCGCCACATCGAATCTGCCCGGATTCCAAGATGGGAAGTGAGGACGATTCTGAACTTTCAGTCGAATTGAATCGCACATGTAGAACATGTTCGTGGGGGGACTCGGGCAGTGGGGTTAAAAGGATGGTGTCCAGCGCGAACATTTTGAGGTGGTCCGCGATTAATTTCGGAGACATGCACATTCCGCGAGGTGCCACCATTTCAGGATACTTTTGATGATAAATGCTCTGTAGGCGTAGCAGGGAGACATCGGCTCGGTGAATTAAAAGACGAAGGTTGGCGTCCTCCATAAAAAATATGTAGGCGGTAAGAAGAGAGCGGGTGATAGCGTTGCCGCAAGGGACTAGTCCAACACTTAGCGCGGGTTGCGCACGCTCGATTATTGTATCATTGAACTGTACGCAGACACATCTTATTCGGCAGAGATTCCCGAGATACATACATAACGGTTCATTGGAATGATCAGGTCCGTAAGGAATGTCCTGAAAGATTTTTAACAAGACGTTGTTCGGAAGATGCATTATTTAGGGTTTTATGTACGAAGGTGCGTATGTCAGAAGAAATAAGGGGAAATGAATCTTCGAGGGTCGGGCAAGAGCTTTTGTACCTGGTCGTGAATGGGCCGCAGGTCGTGCAAGAGTAGTGTACTTTTTGTTCAATCAAATTCGTATATCTCGCACATGCGGGATCACTTAGTCGCCGATTTTTAATCAAAGACAAAAACACAACCGAGGCAGAAAACCCCATACACAGGCACATCAGCATATCGGCAAGAAACACAAGCCATTGACGAATGAACATTATACACTTCTACCACATTGTTAACATATGTTTAAGTATACTATTCTTATCGAAAAGTAGTCGAAAATCTAACCCTCGGGAGGTTGCAATCCTAAGTGCTCGAAATCAAAGTGGAATCAAGATAACATTCTGACTCGTAGCCGCCGTGGTTTCAATTGCCGCGACAGGTAACGTTGACGGTAACGTTACGTGTCACATTGCGGCTGAACCTGTCGGAACTTGAACCGAAAGGCAAGGTCATTTCGAAACACACATCGAAAATACCCCAACGTGCATTTGTTGCCTTCCGCATTCCTGCACATATAACATTCATTGTAGTTCCTCCACAATGCCCACAGTTGCCCCATACCCACAGTGATGACCGTATGCCCCAGGCCCACAGTGACCGTATGCCCCAGGCCCACATTGACCGTATGCCCCGTGTCCACGGTGACCGTATGCCCCAGGCCCCGTATGTGGCCGTATGCCCCATGCCCACAGTGTGCCCCCGCGCATGCCCCATGCCCACAGTGACCGTGTGCATGCTTGGTTTTCTGTTCTTTCTTGTTTTAAGTCAATCTAACTACACGAATATTTTCGTGGCGAGTAAGCGGACCCCAAGGGATCCGGTATTCTTGAGAGCCAGCGGTGCCAATGGTGAACATGGTATCGGCAAGGAGGTAGGTTGGTAGCGTCGGACTGTATGTTGGGGCATGCAGGTTTAAAACCCACTGGTTGCGTAGGAGCAACCTCGGTGTTCGCATGTGATGCAACCAGATGCGACGTAAAGCCGAACATCGCGCGTGAACGCCCGCAAAGGGTTACGCGTGAAAAGAAAAACATGCCTTACGAGTAGGAACGCGGAAGACAACGGACCGGTAGAGGCCAGACGCTGGTCGCTGATCTATTGGGAAACGAAACGCCCCACGCTGGCGTCGTACCAAGCAGGAATGGTCCACTTAGGTACACCGTTTGCGTCGTAGAAGACCCAAACGAATCCGCGATCTCTATTTGGTGGGAGCCAGCGCCGAAGCTGCACTCTGAACGCGAGTGGAAGATGAATTGAACCGTAGTCTACATCTAAAGAGTAAAACTCTAAGCGCCAGTGACGAATGCGCGGGTCCGCGTAATTTCTGGTTTGTCTTATAGTAAAAGGATTGTGAGGACGAGCAGCTTCTGCTTCAGGATTGGGGGGACGCAGTGCTACATCCATGTAAAACAAACAAAATGAATGCAGGGCGGCTGTTTTTTGGAAGCATTTATGTGCTTTGAACACTTCTCGGCGTCCCGCCTGAGCGTGCCACCTCCTACAAGCCGCGGGCCCAAAAATAGAGCCGCGACAAAAAATTATTTTCTTGCCACTAACTGTGCCCGCAGGGAGGACAAATGAAGTAACAGACCGACGTGGAGATTCTGCCCAACGGCATTATGAGGATTTGGCCCACCCGCACCCGCCCAACCCGACAGATGAGATGAGACACGGCCCTAACGGTCTTCATTGTCGGCCGCAGGACACGGAAGCAGGCGAAGTGAAGATTGACGCACACCAGGTACGGAAACGTACGACACCCGGTTCAAAACTCACAGACCTCTCGCGACAACCGCACCTCAGCTCTCAAAACACCCTTCAACCCCAAACCAAAATGAGTGATATGGCAGCCTCCCCCACCCAAAGCGACCAAATCCGTCCAGAGGACGTACAAAACTTCGAGCAGTGGTACCAGGAGCAGCCTGCATCCATGCAGGTTGACTCAGTGGAACGCAACGAACCAACATCCCCATACTCGAGCGCCCAATCAGGCTCACCCGCCCTCTCAGTGGAAGTGTCAGAACTGAGCGGGCACATCACCACCGACGAAGAACACTCCTGTGAGGCGCAAACCTTTTTCCACAAGTTTGGCTCTCCCCTTCCCTACGAAAAACCTGACAAGGCACCGAAGCGTGCCAAGGTTGTAACCTTTGAGCAAGCAGCGAAAAAATCAAAGACCCAGCACCACGGTGCTGAGGAGGTGCCCTCAACGGGTGAACAAACAGAAATCGGGAGCGCCAGCACTGCTGAGCCCCGTACTGGTCGCCCCGATGGGGACCAGTTGGGAAAACCTCGAACCGAAAAACATAAGAAAATCGGGAGCGCTGGCGAGTCCAGGCCCCGTACTGGTCGCCCCGAAGGGGACCAGTTGGGACAACCTCAGTTGGGACAACCTGTTGGGAAAACCAAGAAAAACGAAAAACAAAAAGAGCCAAACGAATCCGAAGGGGAACCCCTGAAGGAAGAGAACACATCAAAAGTCCCCCACACCAGAATCCAGGAGGCTCTCACAGAGCCTCTAGACATATTCGGGACGCCGGGAGTGGTACAGCACCCACCGAAGGCGATTCCGTCAGCCAAAAAGTTCCTAAAGCAAATCTCGGATATGCCGAGAAGGCAAAGCTCAGATATGCCATCTGAGGAGCTGCCAGCAATATACATCAAAGAGCTGGCCGCCAGATACTGCGTCGACAAGCGACCAGTGATCACGGCAGAAGACCCGCTTGCCCTCATAAGCAAACTGGGAGTCCCCACAGAGGGATCGGGCGACAAGGAGGGAATCCATGTCCCTATGCACGTCCGGGCCCTCACGGGCTGTGAACTCAGCCCTGAACACACGACGCACACAGGGCTGCCGTCCAAAGGCAGGCCCCAGCTCAAAATAACGG
The DNA here is from genome assembly GCA_001247695.2 of Cymbomonas tetramitiformis. NCBI lineage: Eukaryota > Viridiplantae > Chlorophyta > Pyramimonadophyceae > Pyramimonadales > Pyramimonadaceae > Cymbomonas > Cymbomonas tetramitiformis. The sequence goes on along the minus strand of LGRX02001863.1, from coordinate 8,211 downwards.
ACCTGGCTGAAACGGTGGAATCGGCCATCCAGTACCTGCGGTACCTGGACGCTGCAATCAGGCTCAGCACTGAAGATCCCTATACCAGGGTCTTCAACCACGAACACACCCACATCTGGCTCGACGAGCGGGGACGAGTAGCGCAGATAGACCTGGCTTTCAAAACCAGGAAAATCGCGCTGCTCGTCCTACACAACCCAATATTCAGGCTGCCCATGCGCTGCAGGCCCCAGCAGCACCAAACCTTCTCTCCGGAGCAGCAGGCCATACCGTGTATATATGTATGGTCCCCCTGGAACCCCACTGTAGGGCCAGCAGCGGACCGTACCATACTGGTGTACGGGGAGGGTCTGGGAAAAGAAGTCATCCTCCGGGACGTGGCCTGCGCACTTGCAGGTCAGTTTATGTTTAAGGAGGAGGACCGTCATCCCCTCGGGCATCTTGTAGACAAGATCAAGAAAGGTGCAAAAAAAGAATCGGAAAAGGACTCGGGACTGAGGGAGGTTCTACTGCTGGAAGCAGTCTCCCCCGAGGCAGCACAAGCCATCCTCCAGAACCCATATGACTTCGGGGTCCCCACCACCCCTGTATGGCTCCCATCGAAACAACAAACAGAGGAATCGAACAGGACCGGGGTGGTTGTCATCGACTACAAACAGGTCCTGTTCACCTCACACCGCTCCAGTCTGGTGGAGGCCATCGCAGCGCACATACAAAAGCTGACGGCCTCCACCAACAAGCTTGAGACCCTCCAAGACATCTTCCGACTCCACGTTGGAACGGGGCAGTGGGCCCCGTCCACCTGGGGGAACCCGGCGACCCTCATCCAGTGGAAGAGGAACGGGAACAGAACGATCAACCACTACTGTGTCCTAACCCAGCCTGCATACGAAGCTCTGTACGAGGCTGGGCAGCAAGGAACACAGACCATCTCCGTACTGGCGGGGATAAACAAAGAAGGTAAGAAGCTGTACGCATCCGTTGAGCTAGAGGTGGGAAGGTGGAGCCAGAAGGGGCCCGGCACAGAAGCGGCGAAAATGAAAGGGGCCCCCCGCCAATCGCCTGGAAGGAAAGTAGGGGACGAGAAGCTGGGCGACCCCGGGCAGCAGGCTGCCGCCGCCATCCACCGAGTGGAGGCGGCGGCCAAGAGTGCAGTTAGGAGAACTGCAGGTAAGGCTGACCAGGGAACGATCCCCCCCGAGGTCACCAAGACTCTCATCGACCTCACACATCAGCTGAAACTCTTCAACGACGGGCTCCCCGCCAACATACAAAGACTTCGTGACCTCCAGATAGCAGAGGACGAAAAGACCTCCGAACGTCACCGTGAACTACTCATCGTCCTGGGCTCGGTGGTCGCCGGCCAGAAGGAGAGCTCGAAGGCCCTCATCGGGGAAACACGAAACACCACGGCCTCCATCAAGGCACTGGTAGACGCACTGACGAGCCAACAATCGGTGCACGACGGAGAGGGGCGCCAGACAGTACCCCCCCCCAGGAGAAGGGGGGGCCACCCCAGACTGAACTGGGGCCGATCGAAACGAGCCCGGCCACCAGGAGTCAAACGATCCCGAAACGAAAAAACGAACCTGCAAGCACAGCTGCTGGTGAGGGGAAGATCGAGACGGAAAGCCCGACGAAGAAAAGGAAGGCCAAAGCAGCCCCTCAAAGGGAAGAGGGACCGATCACCAGAACGGTAAGCAACCTGCCCAACCCCACTTACAGACCTTTTCCTGTTTCAGAACAAACTGACACACCACTGACATACATAGGGGGGGCATGTTTCACAGGCGGCACTGTCCAGAAGGTTTTAGCTGGAACAAAAGACCACAAACTCCCAGTGGGTAGAATAATGGTAGAAGACCTTGCAGTGAACACCAGTGTAGGTAGAACATACTTAATAGTAATATTCATCTATTTCCTGGTAGCCTGCCTTCCTGCACTGTCTGTAGCATATGGCCAACCTCCAAATAATCCAACGTCCCACTACGCTGACCCCCATGCCCATGAATGTGCTACTCTGCCTACCTCCGAACACAGGCGAAATGGCCATACCATATTCAGCGAGAATGGCCACACCATATACAGTAATAACTTCCCCAATTATAACCACGAGGCTACCAAAATTAACATAAGCTTAAACCACTTTTCACACCACATAACTGGCAACCCCAGCAATAATGGTGTGAACCCTACCGTAACCCTAAGAGGGACTGCCACAAATGGCCACACAGAGCCCGATGGGTGGGAAAGGATGACGAAAAACTTTGTAGGATGGCTCAACAGGGCAAGGGGAAGCGATGTGCGAAATGTCAGGACCGACCGCCAACCTTCGACCACAAGCGAATTCCTAAAACTGCTCTACGTAAAAACAATAAATTTCGCAGAACATTCCGGAACCCCCCGAAAATTTGGCACACCAACGGGACGACATACACCAGGGGGGGCCCACCAAGAAAAAGATGTCAAGGGCGTTACAACAGGGGCTTTAGGGCAGTGTAACGCTGTAACTGTTAACTCGACGGCAACACAAGCACAGTGGACGCAACAGAAACGGGTGAGGCGGGGTAGAAACAAGCACCCCGACCAGAAACTATGCCAAACAAGTAAGGACAAGTTACATGAGCCCCCACCCTGCAAACCAAAGGGCCCCCACCACAATATAAGCACCAACCCTACTGAAACCCTACCAAATAACGGTACAACCGACTCCACACAGGCCAGCAGAATAATAGGAACGCCGAAAAACTTTGGGAATATGCTAGGAAGAATGGGAGGCTGCCACACACAAAAAATAAGAGCAAACTGCCGACATTCGACCACAAGCGAATTCCCGAAATTGCTCCACGTAAAAACAACCTTTTTTGGAAAACACGCCCAAACGCCCCAAAATTTTTACACAACCACGAAAACACACACAAGAAACGGGGCCCACCCTGGAAAAAGTGCTAGGGGTGTTACAAAAAGGGATTTGGGGCGATGTAACGCTGTAACCATAAACTCACGGATGCGAGCAGCACCACACAACCCGAGGGGAACACGACATGGAGCAGAACCACGCTACCCAAGGGGAGCACGACACGAAGCTACCAGGCCACTATGGAACGCTGCATTTGCCATAACCCCAATACTCGCTATACTGATAATTACGCTAACAACAAGTAGGAAGGCTGGTCGCATGTGGGGAACACACAACACAAACAGCAACAACATAACACGTAGCCGCAGAACACGAAGAAAACGGGCCACAGCGAGGAATGCAGCGGCACGGTGGACACGACCACCCCAAGGCTACAAATTACTCAGGATAATTTACCGTAACGGTAAACCCTTACTAGTTAGAACAAGGAGACCGGAACACGCAGTAACTGCGATAAAAGAAGGCACCCCAACAAGAGGCAGACCACTAATGCGGAAGATTGAGCAAAGGATGAGGCGGCACACCCGGTGCTGGAGAACAAACATGACGGGTGGAGGGAGCCAGAACCACACGGAAATGTACCCATACAACACCACCACGAAGGGACTATTTGAAAAGAAGGGCCGACTAAACATGTTCCAAATGCAACATGCCCACTCACTATATGAAGATGACCCATTGCCCCCCCTGGTAATAGCCACAATGAGAGAAACGCTGAAACCGGGTAATAACAGAGAACCGCACACAACGAAGGCATTGCAGCTACTCGGGAACTCCCGGGGCTTCTGCATACCGGTTTGCGATGGCAAACACTGGAGGGCAGTGCTGGCCGGACCAGACAAAGGAAATGACAAACTGAAGTTCTGGATATATGACTCCTCGAATGGGAGAACCAATGCAACTTCACGCAACACCAAAAGGCTAACAGCGGAAATAACCAACTGGACGGAACACTTGGCCAAGACACTCAACAAACAAGTAACAGTGGAACTGATGAACGTAGGCAACCAAAGCGCGCAGGACAAATACAGCTGCGGAGTATGGGTACTGATGGCCACCGAAGCTTGGATGCACTACCAAAAAACATGCCCAGGGGGACACTGGCCCACCCACTTCAACGAGGCAGTCAGCAAATGGGGGGCCACCGACAGAACGGCGATAACCGCCTATAGAGAGTCCATACAGCTGCCAGTAAAAGAAATGATGGCCACTGCCGAGGGGCAAAGCCGGACGCAGGTGGAAAGCCAGCGAGCGGCAGAGACCCGGAGGCCTGCGGATGGCCTGAACACAAACCTGGAGGCCGGAAGACAGACACCACAAACCCAGGAAAGGGGACGCAAAACTACTACGAAGCAACCAGGCTTATGGGAATGGCTCCATAGATTAGCCCCCACAACACCTCCAGGTAATGACGGGCAGACACCTGAGGAGCAGCGAGCACAGGAAACCCACCTGAACGAAGAATGGGAGCAAACACAGGACGAACCAACAGCACAATGGGAAAGATTCGTGGACACACGGCTGGAAACACCAGAGGCGTGCCAGGACTCCCGAGAATACCAAACCCCCCTCACAGAACCAATAAAGACTGACATAGGAAAGGACCGTCTACACATGCTCACATGGAATGTGGCGGGACAAAGTGATGCCTGCCTTGACCTTGCCGAAGTCATTAACAAAAGAAGCCAAAACCAACAGAGTCTACAAGTAATTGTACTCACGGAAGTGAAACACGCACACGACAGTGTGATGAGAAGATTTAGAGACATGCAATACACTGCAATAGGCACCAAAACTGAGGTGCAAAAAGCAGAAGGCACGGCTGAACAAGCAATGAAAGGAGGAGTGGCAATACTCCTCGGCAACCCCTACAGCCACGCACACAACCACCATGTCGTCCCTGCGAGACACCTCGAGGGGTACCTCCTACATGTTGTACTGCACCTACCCGGAAAGGTGATGTACCACGTGCTAGGCATTTACAACCCGCCAGGAGCAGAGGAGTGGAAAACCAGGGACAAAATACTCAAGTACACAACCAACCTACTCAGGAAAACTGCGGGAAAGGCGAACGAGCATGTAGTCATAGGAGGAGACCTCAATGCGAGCAACACCAGCACAGGTAAAGGGATGACAAAAACCGACAAGCAATGGACGAAACTTGCGGAGGAGCTAGACCTCCACAATGTAGGCCCGCCAGTCGATACCACACTGAACTGGGCGAAACACAGGAACATTGACAGATGGCTTGCACCAAGGAACAAGCAGGCGCAATACGAGATGGGGGACACCACACACCTCACCCGGCACCACACGAGTGACCACGAGATGGTGAGCCTAGCAACCCTCCAGTTGGACAGCATAGACACCCACGAACCATATGTGGACCGCGACCCCCAACCAGGGCACGTAAAGCTGGACACGCCCCTGAACAAAACACACAGGGAAACACTCCAAAGCGTCCTCCTCAGGACACACGACTATGCCAGAACCGCTCAACTGAAACGCATAACAGAGATAGCCACACAATGCAGGGAAGAGGACAACAGGCAAGTGGCGCACGCCACCATAGACAGAGCAGGGGAAACAGTACTAAACATACTCACCGAGGCGAACAAATGTGCGCTACAGGACGACGAACTGCCAACTACTACAGTTGGAGGCACCCCCAGCCGAGTGGGAAAAGACCTGCTAATGAGCAAAAAGGACAGAAAGGAAAGGGACGCCGCAATACTCAAGATGCGGAGGCACAAGCAAACCAAACGACACCTACGAAACCAGCACACGGAACACTCAACCCTCCGAAGCCTGAAAGAGGGAGAAATGAAAGGCCCAACGGACAGGGACAATGCAGATGCAAAAGAATGGGTGTCATGGCTTACTGAGGAGGCCAAAAAAGAAAGGTCGGCGGCGCACAAGGTAGTAAAACAGCACTGGAAACAAGCCAAGCAAAGACACAATGACAAAACCGTAAAGGAATACTGGAACAACCAAAAAAGATACCACAAAAGAATATATACCAAGGCGCAAGAAACAGGCCATGCCCCCACGGCGAACATACAGGCCCTACAGGACAGAGAGGGCAACCTGGCTGTAGGCCACGGGAACATCGCTAACGCACTAGCAGACCACATGGCTCACTCGGCACCATACAGGATGGAGCACCGAAGTCCACCCGACTCGAAACCTCCGCCATGGGAAGACCCAGCTCACAGGGAGCGCCTCATAAAGACGCCAAGACCAGACCCCAGTGGGCTGGACCTCACAATAAGTCGACAGGGCTACAGCAAAGCGGTACACACCCTAAACAACAACAAAGCACCAGGCCCCACCAGGACCCCGAACGAAATTCTTAAGTACATGCCAGAGGACTTCCATGATGCACTACACGCACTCATGCTGGAAATGTGGAACAGCAAGCATGTCCCTCTCACCTGGAAAAAAGGGACATTCTGCTTCCACCACAAGAAAGGGGATGTCACCTTACAGCAAAATTACCGACCCATAGCCCTGCTCGAAGGGGTATTCAAACTGTACACCTCACAGATAGCAAACATGCTCTCCACGTTCTGCGAAACGCAGGGAATACTAGCCCAGGCGCAGGAAGGCTCAAGGGAAAAAAGGAACACGCTTCGACAACTCACCAGAGTAACCAATGCGATTGAGGATGCAAACGTCTCAGGACGAGAACTGCATGGCCTGTATGTAGACTTCGAAAACGCGTACGGCTCAGTGGACCACAACAAACTACTCCACACGATGCAGTACCTTGGAATACCCGACGAACTCACACAGGTGGTGCGGGATGTCCTAGGTACACAAAGCCATGACACAATGTCCATGAACACCAGAGTAGGAGGGGAAACCTCACACGAAACTGTACAGGTGCACAGAGGACTCCTCCAGGGAGACAGCATGAGCCCCCTCCTTTTCATAATATACCAGGAACCGTTGTTAAGATGGCTAGAGGTGGGAGAGCATGGGTACCAACACAAGTATGCAGCAGAACAAGAAAGGCTGGGCCCCCTCAGGACGACAGCAGGGGCGTTCGTTGACGACCTACTCATACTATGCCCCACGATTTGCCACATGAGAGCTCAGCTACACAAACTACAGGCATTCTCACAGTGGAGTGAACTCAAAATTAACCTCACCAAGTCAGCCATAACCGGCATAAAAAATGGGGTCTCCATACCCGAACAACTCCATAAAGACCTCAAAATGCTGGGACTGGACGGTAAGCTAAGCCACTTCAAGGTACTCAAGCCAGACGACACGTACAAATACCTGGGAGTACTACTTGCATTCACAGGCAGGTGGGACAAAGAGAAAGAGGCCGCTAAGGAAGAGATGAACCACAGAATACAAGCTCTACTACGCTCCCCTCTAACACCTGACCAAAAGGAATACTCCCTTCATTCCGCAATACTGGGGAAATTCAGATATGGATTGCACCTAGGGCTATACACAGCGGGCGAAATAGACGACTTCAACAAAATAATAGGGGGGGGCCATAAAGAACATACAGGGTCTGCCCCGCAACGGAACGCCAAACATTTTCACCACACAGGAAAAGGAAAAGTTCGGCTTGGGAATGGTGCCACTCCAAGCAGTCTACGCCCAGTCGATTTGGAGCGGACTATTGGAGGCCATGCACAGCGAAGAGGACAAGGGAACGGTACGAGGCCCGGTGTGGAGGCAAATAAACCTAAAGTCGAGACTCAGAATGTCCCACGTCAGCAGGTCCACCAGAGGACTGGTGGAATACCACAGCACCACACGCAGGAACTGTACAGACCTCGACAAACTCTGGGGGGGGCACCAAACAAAACACAACACACTGAGGAAACTCAATGCCCTACTCAGATACAACATTACGCCCCAGGGGACGGAGGGGATGCTCAGACAACTTGAAACCCCAATACCGAAGATAATGGAACAGCTAAAAGGGGCGACCAGAAAGAAGTCCGACAAAGAAATGGAGGGAACAACAAGAAAAACGAAAGCAGGCAAAATAATTGATGGGGACATACCGACGCCTCCAGACTGGCAGGCGATGTGCACAGACCAAACTGCCAGGCTCACAATACCCAAGGACACGCCAACTGCGATAAATTTCACAACGTGCCTCAAACTTTTTACACACTTCCCGGACCTAGCGCTCCTTACTACCCGAGATGGCCAACATGCGATTAGCCAGGTGAACGTCAGGGAACAATGCACAGATGCAACCCTCAACATAGACCGCAGTGCCATAGCAAAAGGCCTGGCACACTCATACCCATACCTAT